>JAMPIV010018455.1:990000-1000000 GCA_024509875.1 Oreohelix idahoensis
CAAAAGCCAGGAAGAAAAGGATCGGACAAAGGATTCCAATATTATAATTGACAGATCAGATTATTTGGGGAACTTTAAACTTACAAGTAAACCCGCATTTATAAATACCAAGACTGGAAACTTAAAAGGACTAGGACAGATCGAAGTATTTGGGAAACTTTAAAACTTAAAAAAGTAAGACCATATTTATAAATACGAGGACTGGAGTCCAAAGGAATCAAATCACCCGTCATAAGAGGAATTATAAAATTTCCAGGCCAAGTGATTCGAAGTCATATAACCTAAATTACTTGTGTCCATTCTACACTATGCGAGGAGATTGTATAACCCATTTGGTGCAAGTTGTGAACATTTATTTTACAAATGTGAATTTGACATGTTTTCTTGCTTTGTGGTTATACATGAGGCTGGCAACCTCCAGATATGAAAATAATATATTCATAAACCACTACAGCAAGCGGTGGGTTTGTTTTATGCTAATTCGCTCAGAAACGCGAAAGCAGCAGCGACCCCAGACTCCGACCGGAGCAGTGATGAGTGATCATTACATCACATGTGCCTCAAGTGTATCATATCATTTTGTGAGACATATGCAACTTGTTAATGTTAGTTTAGGCACAAATCATTGTTCGCGCTGTCCAAACACATAGTTTCCCAGTTTAATACCCAGAAGAATAGTGGTGATTTCTATTCATCTTTCCTGGGTTACATCGTGTATACTCAAGAATTTAATTATTATGAGAGATTATCAAAGGTTGGTGGACAGCGAGACAATGCGTCTGTTAATTGGCACGCCACAAATGTACTTAGCAGAGGCATTTGTTCTTTCTATTTTGTCTAAAACGTTCGTTATTACAAGCTCTCAGACTGTTCGCGCTACGAAGCGGCAAGATTGAGGTTTCTACACCACTAGTGTGAGGAAGAGCTTCAACCCTTACCACCTACATTAAACGAAGTTGTGTGGAGAAGAGCCCTCATCACCAAAGAATTGATTAACTACAGCTGCAGGACTCACCTAGATCAGTTAAGTTCTGATTAACAGGCACAAGCAAAAGGGACAAAATTCTTGTAACAAAAAACCTCACCTAAGTCTCCGTGAAGACACATTTTATATATATAAATATACAGTTCACCACCATTTCATCAGTATTTTAACCTGTTAATACTATTTCATTATTAAATTTGTTACATTTTGTTTTAAAACAAAACAATCATTGTTGATTTAGTTATTATAGGTATGCAAGCAAACGTATGATCAAGACTATTATATATATATATATATATATATATATATATATATATATATATATATATATATATATATATATATATATATATATATATATATATATATATACTGCTCAAAAAAAGTTAAAGGCCACTTTCAATTTTTAGGTCATTTCAACTAAGCTGTTTTTTTTTAAACCTGAACACTCAGTCAAAAAAGTTTTGCTGCATTTTGTTGCATGCTTAAACAATGTTTGTTAATCTGACAATAAATCAAATCTGTGTTACGTGTGTTTACCTCCAAGGTCAATCAAATGCACGTGGTGGAAAGAGAAATAATGCATGTTTGAAAATGCTTTCTATGGCAAAGCCTGTTGATAACATTGCTGAAATTTGCTTTTCACGTGCAAATCGTGACTATAGTGAACACATGTCACCCACTTTTCGGAAGGAACGGGCAATGGGTATGTTTGTAACATTTACCATTTTAGCCATGGCTCAGCGTGTCTTGCCGTCTTGTGGTAGACCTTGGACGTCCTGACCTGCGTTGTTCTGCGACACTGCTGGTTGCATTATAACGATCCCACAGAGTTTGTATGACAGAGTGGGCAACTCGTAATCCCCTAGCAACTTCTCGCAGCCCTACATCATCCTGCAGCCATGCCATCGCTCTCCATCTGTCAACATTGGTCAAGCGTCTTACCTCTCACGTAAAAGAAACTGACACAGAAAATATTGCTGCAAGGCCATGTGACTGCTTCCCGCAGGCTTCCTGCAAGATAGCAGCGGCAATTGTGGCTCTGTGTCCGTAAGCTCCTTATGTTTCCATAGCAAAGGAAAATGATGATGATGGTGGCGGTGATGATGATGATTATGAAACAGTACGATGATGAAACATGCTGTTTAAGATGGATAGAGAACGAATTGGTTACCCAACAACCAAAAATTCAAAAATCGCCAGGCAAGCATTGCACTGGAACCAGAAAGAAATGGACAAATTGGAAGACCTTCTCAGTATATTTATGGACCCCCGAGGGAAAGCGAAAGAGAGGCCGACCAAAAAACAACTTGGCGGAGAATTGTAGAAGCTGAGATGTAAAGAATGAACCAGAGTTGGGGCACTGTACGAAGGATGGCCGCCGACCGAGCAAAGTGGAATCAAATTGTTGCTGCCCTACAAGACGCCAGCAGGCGTGATGGCCACTGACTGCTTTGGCGGTTGGCGGTTATGCATCAAAGAAGAGAAGACTCAATATATTGATAAGTTCAGAACGCCAAATTCACATCCTTGGGAAAGCAAAAAACAGGCTGAGCTAAACAGAATTACACTATATTCTACAGACAAATGTCAGTGGAACAAGAGATGAGAAGAAGCTGTAGATGAACAGGATAAACATTGAGGAAACCTATTGATAGCATCACAAGACAGTTCTTATTCTCGAATGCAAAGGTTAAGAGAGGCTGAGGGAGTCCCAAAAAAAAAATACACATGAAGAAGAGAACTGGAGACATAAATTAAAGGGGTGAAGAAAATATGGAAAGGTCTTGATAGGATGGCACGAGACAGGGCGACTTAGCACAAGTTTGTTGAAGGCCTGTTATCCTTGCGGAGACGAGGGTTAACTTTTTGACTCCACAATTTTTATCCACCCTGTGCCGTAATTTTAATTCATGATAAACTAAAAACAACGCTCAGAGCGTTGTTTTGGCACGGGTGTCAAATCTGACCAACGCTCTGAGCGTTGTTCCGGAACCAAAGAGTTAATGAATGCCCTATTGGCAATACGGTTGCATTTGAGGTTTAATCTCCTGTCGCATAGACATTTTTGATCAATAATTTTTCTATATTCTTTCTTTTCTACCCGTGTCCTCTACTTTATTAGCGTTCTTTCATCCTTTTCATGTTTTTTCGCATTCGTTCGTTTGCGACAAAATTTACTTTCCCATTCTGACGTTTACCTGTTTCTTTTCTTTTACTGAGTTTGCATTGTATTACGTAAGATGTCAGTCCCGGGATGTGAGCGAATGGTGTTAGGAAGTCGTTCTCGAGAGACCGAATGGCAGACATTCGTCTCATTTTTCCCATGGCACGAGACGAATAACCGTGAATATACGTGCTGGTCAGACATAGAGAGCAGACATCTGTCTACAGTTTATCCTGTCACAGTGTTTCTCCGGCCAATTGCTCGGCCTAAGGTGTGGAAACTGTCATCTGCATGGCTCATGAATAGCCGTACGTCGGGAGAAGGTGTTAAGACGCGGCTGGCAGCTATGGCTGGTGTCTGGGTATGTGCAGTGTTAAAGACGGGAAAGGGGAGATGATTTCGGATTTTGTAATAGAGCGCATGTTTTGTCCTGTTTCATATATCTACCCAAGAGCTGTAAATTGAATTTCATTCTTACTCCTAAATTTGCAGTAGACAGATCGCTGTGCTAGAAGGAATATCTGTGTTTTGGCGAAGTTTGAGTTTCTTGGAAACATTTGCCGAGTTCTAGACTACCATTATAGTGAATGATTCTAGTTCGTGGTATTAATCTGTAGTGCTGTGTGGAGGTAATTATTATATTATAATATCTCATTGTGTTGAGTGATCTAATGATGAATCGCTTTTTTCATTTTACTAGTTAGATTTATGTGCAGTAGAATTAATTTATAAGTCTGTTATATTCGCTAGTCGACGTGTTACAGTGGAAAGCGAATAAATTATCATTTCTGGCTTAAACTCATTCGGCTATTAATAAATTTAATTAAACTGCGAATAATCAGTCGAGAATATATTTTAAAATTAACTTATAACTGAAATGCTACATCAGTGAGTATTGACGGGATACGTATGTATTCCTAATTCATGATGATTGATTTTGTGAATATAACTTATTTCACGGGAAGTTTTAAATGATAAGTCAAGCTGTACGCTTGCAGTTTAAAATGTAAGTTATAACGTGTACATAGTATGTATAATTATTTTATATGTGTTTTTTCCTCTATTTAGTGAAGAAAACTGGGGTTAACCCAAACTTTGCCAGCGTTAAGTACAGAGATATCTGTGAAGAACTAAAACATTCTTTCCTTAAAGGACTTGGTGTATAACCTTTACAAGAACTTTAAAGATTTTAAAGAAGTAACGGGCCCATCGAGCCTGATTTAATTCTTTCAGAGTAAAATCTCAAGTACATTTAGCCCGTGTGGCAAGTAACAGATTACAAACATTAACTTTTCCGACAATTTTTACTCATTGTGGAGTAACCAAGAATTTTTTTACCTTTTGATCGAAGTTACAAACCTGACATTGTTCCTAAGTAGTGGAAACCTCGTGATTCTGATCCTGTGAGCCCGCTTGAAAACTAATTGTTACCTGAACTGATAAAGTGACACTAACTTAAAATCTGAACAAAATCATCGCCTGAAGAGGACGCTCCCCGGACAAATTGGATGAAACCAAGATCTGCAGAGCTGGGTATCCGCTTCATCAAACGATAAAACAGATTGTGTCATAACGTGCGCCAGACGGCGAACAACAGCAAGCTATAGGGTAAGAAAGTGAGAAATGCACGACAGGGCCCTGATGAATGAACCGAGAGAAAGCAGGAACGAGTGACTCTTTTTTTATGGTATACCAAATTTCACCCACTTTGTAATTTCTTTATGCAAGTTTTGTTGCAAACAAGATACTTTTCCTTAGGATAGATCATACTAATATCTAAGTCTGTTCATACCTTTAAAAGGGGAAAATCATTAGATTACCGCTAATGTATCCTTGATTCCTTGGGCTATCACTTTCTTCTAACAGGACTGTGGGCATACATCGAGGGAAAGGATCATACTGTGGGTCTATCATTCTTGTAGCATTTGTATTGACTTTATGACTATTTGTATATGCTTTGATGTATTTTTATGTGTTGTGATGGAATTTTCTTACTTACTTACTTACTTACTTAGTCGTTCCCCTTCTACCGTGAGGTGTAGAGGTTTGGAAGAGAGAGCGCCAGACTATTCTATCAGCTGTCTTCTCCCTGGCCTGGTTCCATTCTAGTCCTCGGTCCTTCAAAGATTGTCTAATGTTGTCCTCCCAGCGGACTCTGGGTCGTCCTGGAGGTCTGGATCCCTGGCTCTTTGTTTCCCATGCTTGTCGTGGTAGCCGATCTTCTCCCATTCTGCAGACATGGCCAAACCATCTTAGTTGGGACTGTTCTATTTGGGTCTGCAGCGGGTGGGGTTTTAGGCCTTGACGTATCGTCTGGTTGCGGACCATGTCTCTTCTTGTTACTTCAACCACCTTCGTCAGATACCTCATTTCTGAGGTTTGGATCTGGCTTTTGTGGGTTGTAGTCATTGCCCATGACTCGCATCCATATGTCAAGACTGGGACTTAGGTGGAGCGGTATACAGCCATCTTCGTTTTCTTACCAATCTCTTTCTTGCTGAGGAATCCTCGATTTATGGCCTGATAAAGTCTCCCAGCCGCTGCTTTTCGAGTGGCCAACTCTTCATTTTTCTGATAATTAAAAATTCCCTTGAACTTAATCAGTGTGTCGGGTCATCTCGTTCCAATATATATATATAATCATTGTTATAGTTTTCTCACGTGTGTGCGTCTACATGTCGTCAATTGTGTGTGTGTGCACGTGAGTGGTAATATATATATATATATATATATATATATATATATATATATATATATATATATATATATATATATATATATATATATATTAATATATGTAGTCAATAGACTGTCTGACTCCTCTAGATCTGTTGTAGAAGATAGGCTAAAAGAGAGAAAAGATTCTCGATTTCAGAGACAGCCTCTATTGATTTCTACCATCTCACTCGTGGAAATCTATTTCTACTATCATCTCTCACGGTGGCTATCACTCATTCTAATCTATTCAGATGGGACCAACCCAAGTCTTAATTCCCCTATGAAAAATCTACGACATCTCCCCGAGCTAGATCTTAATTGTAAGTTCCCTTGGTCCATAATAGCAAACTGTTGTTGCTTTAACATTAAATTTCTTAACCATTTTGTGTCTTCATTTTGGGACATTTCACAAATATAGGTTCTTTCTTGTTCTCTGCTCAACGGGGAACATGATTTGTCCATTGAATGCTGCAGCTAAGATTAAATACAGTGGATGCATAAATATAACCCAGACCTAAGGATCTTTTATGTTTGGACATGCGCCCTAATATAACCGACTAGGTTGAACGGAACGCGCCTCGCCAAAACGAGGCAAAAATTTAAAAAAAAAATAAAAACATTGGATGCATGACGAGTTAATACGCAATGCTTTACGTTAAATGAGGTCTCCACACAACCTTCCCCCCCCCCCAAAAAAAAAACAACCATTTACTCATAGTAATGCAGAGAAAGACGTGTTAGGTAATCGGTATGAATATGTAATATATGCACATTCGTAGCTGGAAAATTTTTGTTTCCATCTTAAAATTTTCCGCCCGGGAAAATGTGCTGCATTAAGCTAATATCCACTCAGGCCTATTCGTATATACAACTTTTGACAGGGAGCGAAGAGGTTTAGATATATAGGCATAATAAAGTATTTTTACTATCTATACCCCTCTAATGTTCGTTGTTCTAGGTGTGAAATTTTCCGCCCCAGAAGTAGTGCCACCTTAAGCCAAAGTAGATATACTAAAACCTTTAATGCGACCGTACTGTCACAGTAGTCCTATTGACAGAAGTGGTTGTAGAGCTGATCCCTCGCGGCGAAGGTACTAAGTTCAAAACACGGTGGTGTCACGCTCTAGTCTACCCAGCTGTAAATGGGTACCTGACTCTGTTCGTGAGTTAGGGAAAAAAAACGACAGCGAAGACGGGAACCGATCATCCCCCTTCTCGAAGCTAGACCTAAAATAGTGAAGGTAAAGGTAAAGGATCCCGTTACACGCCCATTGAGGCATATTGGGAACATGGTGTTAGGCCAATATTTTCTCGACCGTCGGCACACTAGAGGTGATGTGGTCAGCATCACGCCGGTAGCCTTAACCTTCCCAGAGTTGCTCTGGTACCCATTTGGGGCTGGGTCGACCCAGGAGCCGTTTGCGGCCTAAAAAAATCCCACCTCATCTGGGGATCGAACCATAGACCACTGAGTTAGGAAGCCAGTGCACTAACCACTATGCTACCGCGGCTCCTAAAATAGTGAAGGCTGTAACATTTCACTCCTCTACTGCAGTATCCGCTATGAGACTACCTTTACTACCAGCAGAGCATTCATTCATTCGGTACTTTTTTTTAAATAAAATTTTGCCTCGTTTTGGCGAAGCGCGTCCCGTTCAACCAAATCGGTTATATTAGGGCGCATGTCTAAATATAAGACTATTAGGTTTTTTAATTATCTTTCGGTACTCTTCAGCTCGTTAACAAGCATTGCCCCAAAGGAGGAACTGGAAGCGAAGAGGAATAGATATATAGGTAGGATGAGGTATTTATTACTATCTCTACTGCAAATGTCAGTCATTCCAGGCAGTGGCGTACTAAGGGAAGGGGGGGGGGGGGTTCGAGGGGGCGGTCCGTCCCGGGTGACAGCCAGGCAGAGGGTGCCATTGGACATGATTACGATAATACATCCTGTTAAAAATAGTCGCAAGTGTGTTTCTTCGTGGGGGAGGGTGCTAAAGATAGGATCCGCCCCGGGTGCCAAATACTTAAAGGGCGCCTCTGACCCTAGGTGTGAAAATTACAGGTATGTCTGCCTGTTAAATATTCTTCTGTGCAAGGCTGACGGCATGTCTTTCAACGTGACAAACTGACGCCACCTTGACCTGGTTAGCAGCGAACTACGCTTACAGTGCAAAAAGAAAAATATAAAAGAAAATTAAAAGAAAAAAAAAACTAATGTATAAAAAGATTGACCTTGGCAAGAGCTGAAGATGACGGAGTTGTGAAACCTGCGGCACCTTAATCTCACGTTAGAACATCCTTTACAAGATGAACTACATTGCCTTGACATTTTGTGTTTGTGCATTGATTTCGGTGTGGAAAATGTTGGCCATGGTGGACAAAAACATCGTTGTGCTCCTGACTACAGCTTAATTTTAAAAAGGAGAACAATAAATAGGTGGAGAAAATAACAGTGACCTTCACTTATATTTGTCTATCTATCTATCTATCTATCTATCTATCTATCTATCTATCTATCTATCTATCTATCTATCTATCTATCTATCTATCTATCTATCTATCTATCTATCTATCTATCTATCTATCTATCTATCTATCTATCTATCTATCTATCTATCTATCTATCTATCTATCTATCTATCTATCTATCTATCTATCTATCGATCTATCTATTTATCTATCTATCTATCTATCTATCTATCTATCTATCTATCTATCTATCTATCTATCTATCTATCTATCTGTCTGTCTGTCTGTCTGTCTTTATATCTATCTATCTATCTATCTATCTATCTATCTATCTATCTATCTATCTATCTATCTATCTATCTATCTATCTATCTATCTGTCTGTCTGTCTGTCTGTCTTTATATCTATCTATCTATCTATCTATCTATCTATCTATCTATCTATCTATCTATCTATCTATCTATCTATCTATCTATCTATCTATCTATCTATCTGTCTGTCTGTCTGTCTGTCTTTATATCTATCTATCTATCTATCTATCTATCTATCTATCTATCTATCTATCTATTTATCTATCTATCTATCTATCTGTCTGTCTGTCTGTCTGTCTGTCTATCTGTCTATCTATCTATCTATCTATCTATCTATCTATCTATCTATCTATCTATCTATCTATCTATCTATCTATCTATTTATCTATCTATCTATCTATCTATCTATCTATCTATCTATCTATCTATCTATCTATTTATCTATCTATCTATTTATCTATCTATCTATCTATCTGTCTGTCTGTCTGTCTGTCTGTCTGTCTTTATATCTATCTATCTATCTATCTATCTATCTATCTATCTATCTATCTATCTATCTATCTATTTATTTATCTATCTATCTACAAAATACTTGTACAATTAATCAAGAATGTATTCAAGTGCTGTAAGTTTTTATGTAATAAGTACACCTCAACTACCTTTTTCGATTTTTTTTTTCACACCCATCCTATGTAATAAGTACTTTCGTTTTGTATCGTATTTAGTGCAGACATAAGGAGACACGACCATAACCAAACAGACGTACAAAGCGGTCCTTGAAAGAATAATGTACCATAAAATATAGCGCCATGCGGTTCTTGGAGCCGTCAGAATTGGTAGTAGGCAGCAACCGGTCATTTTTACCGATGCTGACTAATGATTAGGTTTACAGTAAATAAATATTAGACAAACATAAAGGTATGTTTTCAGGCACTCGTAATAAATAAAGAAGTAGGACACTATAGACAACAGAAACGCGCGAATTCGCTGATGGAAGGGTGGTGAGGGAAGGGCAATCAGGCATTAATCTGTTCTGTCATGGACCACTCTATTCGTACTATTTATACCCCTGTTCATTACTATTTGATTGTATTACATCACGTGTGGGTAGTGTCACGAGCAATGATAATGATGGTGGTTGTCATGATCAAACTAGAAAGAACACCCTCGGATAGTTAATAGGTATAGATGTACTTACGGACAGGTACATATAGGCAGGCGAAAGGGCAGACAGAAAGACAGACGGGCAAGCATATAGACAGGCATATATAATATAGATAGACAGACAAACAGACAGATAGACGGACAGACGGATAGATATATATAGACAGACAGACAGACAAACCA
>JAMPIV010018455.1:1005000-1111169 GCA_024509875.1 Oreohelix idahoensis
ACTTTTGGAGCAGTGGTCATTCGGCAGAAAGAATTCAGACAGTTCCAGTGGGCCAGATAAGTGAAATATCTGGTACCCTAACAGTACATCAGCTATAAGAGCAGCATACCCCTGTGTTCAAGAAATAAAACATTTCCCTAGTGAAATTAACAGAGACAGTGTATTTTAAAGAGACTGGAGTGATTAAAGAATCCCAAACAGCCATCCAGTGTTAGAAACAAGTAATAGACAGATTTTAGTAACACCATTAGTATAATTTAACAGTATTTGTTTGGACACTTGTCCCTGTGGGTCTAAATTTACATTTGTATATATATATATCTTGAATTCTTTTCATTTTAAAAAGTCCTGACCAGAAGAATACTAGGTTCAGGACCAAATAAATCATACAGAAAATTATTAATTGTACAAATTTATCCCAGGTGTTATTTCCTTAATCATAGACCTTAATACTTGTTTGTGTAGAGGTGTATTATTGTTAAAGTACCAACACACCACACTTGCATATCCCTAGACATTAGACGTAGCTATCATTCATACTAGTCAAGAATAAGTCTGATTGAGGCCATAAGGTGGTAGCAGAAATGTATCCTGATAACTCAACCCTAAATTTGTTAGAATCAGGGACCTTCACAGCTGGCCTCATTCAGTACAATAAGGAAACATATCAACAACATTTCATAACATCAAAACCCACCACATATACTCTGACGAAACCGCGCGCCATACTTTATGATAACTGATTGATACACTGACCAATCGGAAGGTACCGTTCTGCCGTGTTTACTAAAGCATTGAACAGACAAAATGGCTAGGACTAATCCGTGCAACAGAGTGAAGGATGCAATTTAATTACATAAGTAGGAAAGTACCACCGGGAAGAGGTCTCTAATTCTACAACGGGAATGTTGCTCTACACGTCTGTGCAGAGACTTTCACTATCGGTAGTATAGGACGGGAGAAATCTTTGGTTGAATGCATCGAGGCCTCAGGTTAGTCCATAATTTGGCTGTTTAAAGTCCGCATAGAAATAAATGCATTTAGGAAATAAACAGATTAGTAGCTAGGAAGGTGTACAATAATACAGAGCGTATTTAAAGCTTTAGATGAAGAAAATCGCTCCAGGAATAACGTAGATAAATAAAATCATAGTTTTCCTGATTTGCACAACTAGGCAGATTTTACAAAAAAAATTTCGAATGCAAATATTAGCGAGCAGGGAAACCCCTCGGACGCCCGACCTCACACTATAAATAACGTGTATGCTAACGAAATGGGGCCAGTCATTTTAAAAAAAAATCACAGTGAGCGGTAACACAAGTGTTAATGCGTAGTGCCTTTGCCTTATGTATCTGAGAGCAGACCATTAACAGCTCGACTGTGTGTGCCTGAGGGTAAGAAAGAATGTATATATATATATATATATATATATATATATATATATATATATATATATATATATATATATATATATATATATATATATATATATATGTGTGTGTGTGTGTGTGTGTGTCTGTGTGTGTGTGTATTTTTATGGATTAATTACAGTGTGTGTTAGAAAGTGTGTAGAACGTGTTTGAACTACTGTGTAACTTTCTGGAGGCAAAAGCCAAGCTTGTGAAAATATTCAAATCGATTGAGAATGGTAACAAGTTTGTGTCTATAGTTTTAGAAAAGTATTTAAAGAATTATTTCTTGATGGAATGGATCACATACCAGGAACATGAGGGAGGATGAAAGGAATTGTTTTACTGCATTGATTAAGATATCACTTGGTATTTTCCCACAAAACCTAATAATTTTATGGAGGCGAATCATGGACAAATAGCTCTAACTAAGGGTTTGAAGGAAAATTGTATTCACAGTGAACTGAATTATATTAATGCTGACTTGATGTGACCTGTGCGTCTACCTGCACTCTGTTGTCTGAAAACTATCTCTCATCTCCTACTTCTGTGATAGGGAGATAGAGATAGGCTATACAGCGGTGAAATTAAATATATTTTCAGGTTACATCCTGCAATTACCTGCCACCTTTAGGAGCCAGACTCCATTATAGGATTCAGAGGTGCGAGTGCCCTTTAATGATACAGGGCCGGTCACCCAGATCCAAAAGCCTGGACGAGACAGTCTTCTTGCCAGAGCCAAGGTGGAACAGAGTACCACATCAAGACCTCAAGCTAAGTAGCCACCTAAGGCTACTGTATAGTTTATCACAGCATCACCACAAACTAGATAGACTATGATGAATAAACAGTGCATTTTCGCTAGGCAAACGTCCTAGTCAGTGGTTACTTAATTCCAATAACTGTGAAGAAGATAAAATAATTCATAAAGTACATACAGTCTACACCTACAGTGATTTCAGCCTAGAACGGAGAACGTTCATACAAAGATAAAAGACTGTAAATAATTTTAACGATTTGCAAGTGTTTTTATTTATTTAATTTTGTAATCAACTTTTGAATTCAGTGAAAGATTTTCACAAGAAAAGAAAACGTGTAAAATTAAATTGTAAATATTTACCAGCAGACTTACTTAAATTATTTAAGTTAAGTTACAGTTTCTGTTGGTAGATAATTAAGTCATTACCCCTAGCAGAGTTATTAATAATAATAATACATTTAACAAAGGAGGATCTGGAGAGGGAACACGTAGGGACTTAAAGTAATATATTACCATCTTCTCTATGAACTTATACAGTTTGATCTTACCTTTGATGTCTATACACCCTTACTCTTTTCAGAGAAGGGGGCATTTCTTATAAGGCCAGACTCTTATCTGGCACTATCCTGGTATCACCTGATACAATTTTATGTCCAGGATACTAAAGAATTTCAATAGCATCTAACCCTTTCGTGACAGAGTACATACAATACAATTAATGCCTAACTTTAAACCAAAGTTGCATCCCTTAGCGTTAGTGACAGAAATGAACATTTAAATCTCTCAAAAAAAAAATTACAATGAATTTTGCTTCCTTTTGGCGAGCAAAAACTAGGTCCGACCTAGAAACTATGTCCGACGGTTATATTTGAGCGCATGTTCACATATTAAAGACCTTGCGGTCAGCAATAAGCAGTTTGTCTCCGCCGATAATTTATAATAACTACGTTGTGATAAATCGTTGATTAGTGATAACTGACCACCCACTTTTATGCTGCACAACAGAATGTATGGACTTGTTTTTTCCCCCGCTTTTTAATGCATGTGGTAACAAGACTTAGAATGGGTCCATGAACCATGTTTTTTCCCCCTTTACTTTCTTTGTCCGACCTGACGGCTGGCGATAATCATTCATAATCTCTAGATAATGATATTGAACGTGAGAAAACAGCGAGCCACATGAACGATTCATTAACAGGGGGAAATAACTCCTTGGTAAAACATTTATATATACAGTGGCGGCTCATATGCTTTCTGCTTGATGGGGATGTCTACAAATAATTTTGTAGTTACATGTGTTAAAAAGTACCGAGGAGCATAACATCTTATAACATAAAATGAGTTTCAGATGACAAAAGCATATACAGCCAATACAATAGAGGTTGTTCATCGTCCTTGTTACACTAGCAGAATAAAATATTTAAAAGTTATATGTTGAAAAATTGAACAATTTACAATTTATAAGAATTTTATAAGTACTCGAAGCCACTCCTGCTAAAATGTTAATTTGCTTTGGATTTTTCAAATTCACCTTCATTGCTAACAAGAACAAATTCATTTGGCTGCTGTGGTCCTAAATGTTTTGCCTGTAATTTTCGGTTGAAAATCATTGTGCTAAATGTTTTTGTTTTTTTTTCATTTAAAACAAATCTACTTCATTCATTGTAATAAGAAGGGGTAACCCTAAGAGTCATGTTGTTAACAATCAATAGATCGTATGACAGCAGCGTCCGTAGAAACACCGCATATTTGAAGACAAGGCAACTCTTGTAATCTTAGGGATGGCATAATTTATCCCTTTTGATGCATTCTGCACATGCGCCTTTAACACCTTTTCCTCTGCGTTGTGAGCGTCAAGTTTTGTTAAAAGTACACTTCGTCAAATAAGCCATTCGCATTTATGGGGATGAGCAGCGTTAGCCCCCACGTTTAAATACGTTGGAAAAATAAGAAGTGCTGTTAACGAAGTATGAATGGAACGGAATAGCAGCGAGATTGGTGGAAGAGACAGCTTAAGAAGGATTCAATGCAGAATCATATTTACGGAGATTTGTTATATGTCAATACTAAAAGATGAACACGTTTTTGGGGGGTTTTTTTTTTTTGGACCCCACTATATCATTGAGGACACCTGTTGACAGTATTTCCATGCGACAGGATGAGTTGGCATACGTTTATTGAAGGCTTCTACTGCTTTGAGAAAAGAAAGGTAAAGTGTAGAAGGACAGCATTATTTTGTCTAGGTAGTCCCAAAGCAGATACTGCCGTTGGGGAGTGAAGTGTTACAGACTTCACAGTACTAGGTCCAGCATCGAGAGGTGGGGTGAGCAGTTCCTAGCTGTATTTTCGTTCCTTACTCAAAGTCAGTTATCCATACCACAGTAACAAGACAGATACATTCAGAGGCAGGGAAAGGTGCGATTCTATGACCTCGTAAACAAAAACGGCTAGTTGTGCGTCTGTTTTTTATGTTTTTTTTTAACTGACACACAGTTAGGGATATATTATCTGCGTTCAAAGTCCATTGTTAGAGTGAATCATCACAAAGACCGTGGGAAGTGTGCTTCTAAAATATTTGTGATGCATATCTATGGTTGAAACCATGCATGACGCGGATCGTGTATCACTTGTCTTTACGACTACACTCTATAGAACCACATGTAAACATGGCATGTGGCCTCTACATTACCATACACTACATCTAGTCATGATATATATATATATATATATATATATATATATATATATATATATATATATATATATATATATATATATATATATATATATATATATATATATATATTTCCCATAGTCAGTTTTGACTGAAGGGGCTATTATTATTATTTATAACCAGGGCCGGATTAAGCTAGTGCGGGGCCTGTAGCATATGTTAAGAAAGGGGCCCTATATTTAAAAAAAAACAATAAAACAACACAAACATATTTGAACACATACATTTTTAATTTGCATAGTAATTATCATTATCAATTAATTCGTGCTTGTAATCCTATATCCTTGCCACTCATGTTGCTGGCGTTGTCATAACTTTGACCACGGCAGTCTTTAATATCAATGTCATTTGCCTTTAAAAAATTAAGTAGACTTTTAGTAAGCTGTTCAGCACTATGTCCTTCCATATCCAAAAATATCACAAATCTTTCAACTGGTCCAGATGGCAAAACATAGCGCAGAGTCAAAGTCAGCTGGTCCATATTAGATATATCTGGAGTAAAATCCAATGAAACGGAATAATACTTGTATTTCTTCACTTCACAGAGAATGTGATCCAGTATGCTGGATCCAATCAGATTGATGAATTCCTCACACGTTGTTTTAGATAGATATGATGTATGTCCAAATCCTTTGTTTTCATGAGTACTTATATGCTCTGCCAGAAAAGGGTCAAACTTGGCCAGTAATTCTAACAACCCTAAGTAATTCCCGTTATAAGAGTACCCAACAATTTCATCACTGCCACGAAATGAAAGGCCTCGTTCTGCTAAAAACTTCACAACTTCAATTATTCGCACTAGAAGTTTGTGCCAATACTTTTCTAGAATGTCCATTTGTTTCACAAGATGGGAATCGACACGTTCACCTTTGTTTTTACGCATCAACAGTGAAATTAAAGCTTGTCTATGTGAGGAGCTTTCTTCATGTCAACGCAATAGATTGCTTGCATTTTTCCAGTCATTAAACCCTTCCATACATTGAGTTATCTACCCTTCCAAGATGGAGGTGAAATTCGTTTCTCACCTTAGACGCCGAAAGAAAAACATCAGGAATGTGTATATTTCGATGGATAATACCATGTTATGTTAAATTATAGAATAAAAGATACACCAGAGTATCTAGTGGTGTAGATATTTTCCTATAACTGACCTCGAAACCCTCGAATCGGTCGGTTGGATCGGAGGGTTGATCAGTGAGTTAACAATTCACTATCGTAAAACAAGCTATTGTTACCGAAACAGAACCAGGCTCGACAGTAAACATGACTCACTCTAATATCTTGGGGGCTAAGGAGATTTTCAAAATTGGATACTGGAATGTAAGAACTATGTATCAAGACGGAAAATTGGAAGAAGTAATTAAAGAAATGGATAATTATAAGTTGGACATATTGGGTGTCAGCGAGTGTAGATGGACGGGGAAGGGCATAAAATATATTTCAGAAGAAAAAAAGCAAATTATATACTCTGGTAGTAATGATAATCGTCACACAGAGGGAGTAGCCATCTTAATGACACAGAAAGCAGCAGCATCACTTATCAGCTGGGTACCTATCAATGAGAGGCTAATATTAGCTAGATTTCAGACACGATTTTTCAAGCTCTCGATTGTACAATGTTATGCACCAACTAACGACGCTCTTGATACCACAAAAGATGACTTCTATGAAGCACTTCTAAGTACCATCAACACAATACCCAAGCATGACATAATAGCAGTCATGGGTGATTTTAACGCCAAAGTAGGTGACAACAACGATGGAGTACAAAGATATCTCGGTACTCATGGCATAGGCTGTATGAATCAAAATGGCGAAAGACTTCTAGAACTTTGTGAAATATCAAACCTCGTTGTGGCAGACACCATCTTTCCACATAAGAATATCCACAAGATAACATGGAATTCACCTGATGGCAGAACTAAGAACCAAATAGATCACTTCTGCATAAGCGCTAAATTTCGCTCATCAGTTCAAGACGTCAGAGCATACAGAGGTGCAGAGATCGGAAGCGATCATAACCTCTGCATAGCTAAACTGAGAATTAAACTGAAGAAGTTATACCAACAGAATAAAAATAGAAGAATAGATGTACACAGACTGCAATCAAATGATATAAAGGAGGAATATAATGTCAAAATGAACAACTATTTCGATGCTTTAGGCAAAATTGACAACGATATCACCACCAAGACAATCGATACTAAATGGGAACAACTGAGAACAGCAATGACAGAAGCAGCAGTAGCGACCACCGGATACCTAGTACATAAAAAGAAAAAATGGATGAGAGAAGATACTTGGGATAAAATACAAGAAAGGAAAACAGCAAAACTTAAACTACTAGCGGCAAGTACATATAATGCAGTTGAATCTTGCAAACTAACTTATAACTTGTTAAATAAAGAAGTGAAGACAAAAACTCGAAGAGATAAAAGACATTTCATCAATGAACTGGCCGTAGAAGCTGAAAATGCTGCAAGAACTGGTAATAGTAGGTGCCTTTATCAAATTACAAAACAACTATGTCACCAGCCTACTGCTATGGAAACACCTGTTAAAGGTAAATTAGGGAATTCAATACCAACAGAAAAAGAACAAATGAAGAGATGGGCTGAGCACTTCATGGAGGTGCTAAACAGACCACCACCAACAGTAACACCTGATTTTAATAATGAAACACCCACAACCACCTTGCCAATAACTTGCGATGAATTCACGCTGGACGAGATCAAACAAGCCGTTAAAAGATTAAAAAATTTTAAAGCTGCTGGAGTTGACGAAATTTCAGGGGAAATGATTAAAGCAGTTAATGACAACAACCTCTTGAGAATTTTAGATATTATAAATGAAGTATGGAGAGAAGAACAACCACCACAACAATGGAAAGACAGTATTATTGTAAAGTTACCGAAGAAAGGTGATCTATCAGACTGTAATAACTGGCGTGGTATATCTCTATTATCGGTACCTGGAAAATTATTATGTTGCATGATGTTAGAAAGACTTAAATTGCATGCTGACGAAAAGATCAGAGAAGAACAAGCGGGTTTCAGGCCGAAACGATCATGTATTGATCAAATATTCACACTAAGAACAATTATAGAAGAATCAGTGGAAAGGCAATCGCCACTTATTATCACCTTCGTCGATTTTCAAAAAGCCTTTGATAGTCTACACCGCCCATCATTGTGGAAGATACTTACAATCTATGGTTTTCCAACAAAATATGTGAATATAATCAAAGCGCTATATGACAATGCAAGATGTTGTGTTAGAACAAATAAAGGGAATACAGAATGGTTTACAGTAGAAACAGGGGTGAAACAAGGCTGTATTATGTCACCACTACTTTTTGGAATAGCTATTGATTGGGTTATGAGAAACTATACCCACAATGAACAATTGGGTATAAAATGGACAAATGGAAAATTCCTGGGGGACCTGGATTTCGCAGATGATGTAGCATTCTTAAGTTCAACACCAAGACAATCCCAAGAAGCAATAAATAATTTGTGTCATCTCTCGGTTAAAATAGGTCTCCAAATAAATGCCTCTAAAACTAAAGCTATGAACTTTTCTAACGAGACCTTTGATATCATCTTGAACGGGGAAAAACTACAGAAAGTTGAAAGTTTCAATTATTTAGGCAGTAAAATGACTCAGGATGGTGACACAACAAGAGAAATCCATACTAGAATTGCTTTGGCAGCTAGCGCCTTCAATAGATTATCTAACATTTGGAAATTACGATCATTGAATATACATACCAAGCTTCGTCTGTTTAATTCAAATGTTATCTCAGTGTTAACATACGGCTGTGAGAGTTGGAAAATAACAAAATCATTGGAGAACAAGCTGAATACATTCGAGAACAAATGTCTTAGAAAACTCATGAACATCAGTTGGAAAGAATTCAAGACTAATCGACAAATAAGAGAAGACTCTAGGCAGAAATATGTCTCCGACTATATAAGGAAAAGACGATGGTCATATATCGGTCATGTCCTACGAATGCAAAACAACAGAATACCACTACAGGCGCTCACTTGGGTTCCTGAGGGTAAGAGGAAAAAAGGAAGACCAAAAGAAACACTCAGAAGAACAATAATAAGAGAAGGAAGAACGTTGGGCCTAAATAATGTGCAAGAGCTAAGAGGAGTGGCGTCACAACGAACAACCTGGAGAGCACTGGTTTCTGCCTTATGCGCCGTGTTTGGTGCTTAAAGAATTTATTATTATTATTATTAAACCCTTCCGCAGTAAACTTTGATGAAAATTCTGAACTCATAAGCTTGCATGGGAAACAGAATAGGCGCCCTTTACTTTCTGAATAGCATAACCATTTTCTTGCATGTTGCTTGTTTGTAAGTTTATGAATATGTGTAAAATAAGACTTCTGACAGTATCGGGTTTTCTTTTCAGTGTCATACAATCGCACGGATGAAGAGAAGGCATTATCAACATGTTGACATTTTTCACTTCCCTTGGATATGCAATATTCACGCTCACAGTCATCTATATTGTTCGGCCAGTCACCAATATCATTAGAGTACTTCTTCGTTTCACTTATTCTTTCACATTCAGACTCAGTGTATACTGGGTTTTGCAGTATGTTTTCTGCTGCACAGCCTGCACTAGTACTAGTTGTTCCTGTACTTCCAGCTTCAGCGGTTAGAGTACCACCACCATGAACATCAAAATATTCTGTCAGCTTACGTGTTTTTGATATCACAAGTTGATCTCTTATTTCTTTTTCTTCCTTCGCTTTACGTTTTTCACTTCCAGAAGCATAATTACGTCCAATATCTCTGTGTCTACTGCTCATTTTTTGAGTTTTCTAACCTTAAAAATCAAGAAATTTTAATCAAGATCGAAAGAGAGTGCGAGCACGCCGTATACCTCAATTAAAAAAGGAAGTTTCCGTTTCCTAAATTCTAGTTTTTATTGTTAATGCAAATTCATTTCACAAAGAACGAAACAACATTAGAGGGGCAGTCGCCTAGAGCCAAAAAAGTGGCTTCCGTCCAAACGTGACCAAATTTTCAACGCCACTTAAATGGCTTCCGTCCGCAAACAGTTAAGATTAAAATAATGAAGAGTCACACTAAGTCACCCTCTTATGCTCTTTCTCTCACAATTTCGTGACACCAAATGAAAAGGCGCTAAAGATGGCATAAATCACAAGATCATTGGTTTAACGCTCGTATTTTTTTCTTCTCTCTAACCAGCGGCACTCGAGCTTTCCAGCTCTTTTGGCCCAATGACATGTCATTGCGAGGCTGGGGGGTCAGTGGACTTTCCTTCCAACCCGGTCAGGAGCTTCGCTCCTTCCCTTCAACGCTCGTATTAGAAGATGACCAAACAATTATGTACATATTTATTGGCGCGGGGCCCCTAAAAGCGCGGGGCCCGTAGCATATGCTACTTGTGCTACTACGTTAATCCGTCTCTGTTTATAACGAAATCAATATTCTTTAGCTTCCCAAGGAGCATAGGGTTTCAACAAACACATGCCCTCCTGGCTCATATCAAGTACTGCCGCGTGCCGTCTGCTCAAGGTCTTCGTCGTCATTTTAAATTATGTAACCAGTTCTCTTCTCTGATGATAGGACACTCTATACAGAGCGGTGCAACAGGAGGCAATCTTATCGTCCGATAATGTCCCACTTCGATCAAGTGTTTCGGCCCCTTAATCTCCTTTACACTCTAAGGAAGGCGGGCCCACTTTGGTCATGACTCCCAAGTGTCAGCCTCCTGTTGTCTAGTGCAGAGAATTGAACTCACTTTACCTTGGTTGCAGCTTTCAAATTCATTCCTATTTCCTGCCAGCTTCTATATATGATCTTCAGCATGCCTCTACTTCTCTTCTAGAATAAGGGCAGACTTGTAGTGCTACAGACTTTCATAAATGGGTGCTTTCGTAGAATAGAGGGATTGAAATGGAATGACAAGGTTACCAACGTGGAACTGATGACAAAAACCAGACAAATGCCAGTGGAACAAGAGATGAGAAGAAGACGATGGCGATGGATAGGACACACATTGAGGAAACCTGTTGATAGCATTACAAGGCAGTCCTTGTTCTGGAACCCCCAGGGTAAGAGATGCAGAGGTAGACCAAGAAGTACATGGAGAAGAGAGCTGGAAACAGAGGTGAAAATGATGAGGAGAACGTGGAAAGAACTTGAGATGATGGCACGTGACAGGAGGACTTGGCATGTGTTTGTTGAAGGCCTATGCTCCTTTGGGAGTGGAGGGTTATGAATAAATGTAGTGTTATTAACAGATTTCCTCAGTGTCCTATCCATATATTTATTTCCTATAGTTGACTTGTTCATTTTGTTTGTTGACGTTGTCGTGACTTAGTTCCTACGCGATGAAGTAGCCGAAGCCGTACCCAACCCTACTTAATCGCTGTTTTACGACAAGCACGGTAGGTTTATAGTGTTACTATTCTTTGCTCTAGTTAGAGGCTTAGGTAACACACAGATGAATGCTGTCCTTGTTGCACCTAAATCATTATATATATATATATATATATATATATATATATATATATATATATATATATATATATATATATATATATATATATATATATATATATATATTGTAGCGTAGCAAATGTTGCGTAAGTATTATATGTGTTGATAAATGTTCTGTGGAGGATGTCGCATTTGCCACACAACGTTGAGGGTGTTGTAATTCATCTGCTCCTCTCAAGGTATGACAATCCTGGCCTTTGCAGAGTAGTGTGCCACCCTCAGACACCAGGGATGATGAGGCGTAGTAGCATGGTGTCTTTTGTCTGGTTTAAGTGTGTAGGATGTAGATGTGTATTCAGACAGTGAGCATTACAAGCAAGGCAATCCACACAAGGACGTCACGTTAACTCACGACGTGAAAAGTCAATGATGCTTGCAACAGCTAGTGACGGTTTTGTATAATTTATTATAAACGCCACAATGACGAAGTGTGTAGACATAAACAAGCAGGTACATCATAGGTACGATCAAACAGTCATTATTACATATGTCGTCAATTCAACAGGCACAGCAGACAGCATCAAAATAATGTGCATTATATGCCTTTTAGGATATCATGACAAGCTGTACACGTAGTCAGGTAGTGAACTTCCCCTTTCCATAAGAGCTAGAAGATATCAACTAGGAGATTAAAGATGGTCTCCTCGATTTGACCTCAACAAGACAGGCATGTCTTTTGAGCGCCACATTATCGTTCTCTATTGTCCAGCAAACAGCAAAGGTATCAAACCTAGATCCATCAACAAAGTTTAGGAAGCAAATAGTCCGTAGGACAGGCATCAATCGATGTGTGACAATCTAAGTGGATCGTGAGCTGAGCAAACTAGTCATATCGTAGACTTCAGAATAAGGCAGGCTAAGCAAAAGTCAACATCACAAGATGGCGATAAAGTTACTCAGCCAAAAAAGGGATTTAATTACCTGTTCATAAGGAATTAAATGAATAATCACATATGCCTCCAGGCATTAGGAATAACACAGAGATATATCATCTCAAGATAGGAACAACAATCATGAGGACTCCTTCCTGAATAAACTAAGCGAAGACTAGCACATAGCTACGTCTCGCCTTCACAGCTTCTCAGCACAGACTGACCTGGGCGGAAATCGTTTTTCCAACGCCACAAAAAGGGACATGCGCAGAAAACGCGAATCGAATACAACTCAGGCCAATTTACGAAACGAAGAATGTTCTACAATGTTCGACTTAAGACCTATTACCTTAAAAGGAAATGAATCTTGAAACATTGCGATTGCCAACTGTTTTCAAAGAACTGACGATCTGAGCGCTCCATATATGGTCGTGACTCAAAATCGTTCACACAGCTATCGGCAACCCTAGCTATCAAGATAAGACAACTTCTTAACGATAGCTATCAAGATTAGACGACTGTAGAAATAAAAGTGACTACAATTTCATGAGTTCCTTCCCATGCATTAAAAAATGAATCTAGTCAAAATGCATGGTCAGAATAAGTTGCGACAAATTTTTAGCAGCAACATTACCGCCACCTCCCGATAAAAAAAAAATGTGCAACATTTTTTTTTTTTTTAAATATCCAAGAGTAAAACCAAAAAACGGTTTAACAACGCACGAATTATGCGGGGATAAGTAATTGCACTGCCTAATATGAGGCTAAATTGACACATAAAGTGTCTGGTGAGAATATTTCTCAACAAATAAAAAATCTGATTTAAAAAATATATCGGGGAGGTGCCACCAACACACACTACGCTTGCATGAAAATACAATATAAATATGCAAGTTCATATCATTATAATCAAATAGCAGTGTCATAATCTAATACCGCTTAGAATGGATGTACACATCTGATATTGAATGTTAAATATTACATTATCTAAATGTTTAATATTACCATTACACAATGAAATTAAATATAAATGAAGATCGAGGACACATCTCCTGTCGTTCCAAAGAAACTGTACAATGTGGAACTCTCCATGTTTGACAATAGAAAGGTAGCTTCTCAGATCAACAATAACGTGCTGAGAAAAAAACAAACAATATAATTCTATTTAATAGCCATTAAGTTTCATACTATACAATACATTATTATTAATAATTGTGGCCTTTGGAACTTTCGGCCCTTATATTAACTACTCAGTCTTCTTCTTATATTAAAGATGGGAACAGAAGAAGATGATAACAAAGCACAATAGTATGTGTTCACCTAAAGTGAGGACAGATGTGCTAATGTATTGTAGTAATATAGGTGTGTTATGGCTCTGTCGTATATCTAGAAATAGAACAGAAGTATTAGTTGGAATCATGTGGGCATCTAGACAGAATGTCAGCCATCACATTATCCGACCCACGGATAGCTCGTACCGTAAAGTGAAAAGGTTGAAGAGCAATAGCATATCGAGTGGATCTCGAACTCTTCAAGTTCTTAGTCTGAATAGCTGTAAGAGCTTTCTGATCAGTTTCTAGAATGAAATGTGCGCCCAGGAGGAATCTTTGTAGTTTGAGAATAGACCAAACCATAGCTAACAATTCACGGTCTAAAACCAAGTAGTTCCTCTCTGCCGCATTTAGTTTTCTAGAAATGTACATGACAGGATGCAGAGTTTCAGCATATTCCTGCATAAGTGCTGCTCCGATCCCAGTGGATGAAGCATCACTTCGAAGAACAAAAGTTCTATCAAGAGTAGGTAATCTTAGGATGGGAGGAGAAGAAAATATACTTTTAATCTGGTCTAAGGAAGATTGACATTCCTGAGACCAACGAATCAGATTAGGCGACCCTTTCTTCAACAACGTTGACAGAGGTGCCATTATCGAAGATAGATTCGGAATAAATCTCCCATAGAATTGGATTAACCCCAAGAGACTCCGGACTTGTTTCTTCGTTTTAGGTACAGAGATGTTCAATATTTTCGAAGTATTGTGGTCTTCTGTCTTCAAGAGACCATGACCAACACGATGACCCAAGAAAGAAATTTCACCAAAAACCAATATAAGCTTTAGAAGGTTTTGCTGTCAGATTATACTCACGTAGAGTAGACAGTAGGTCATATAAACCCAGATAGTGATCTTCCCAAGAATCACTGAAGAGACAGATATCATCTAAGTAAGCGATGACATCTGAACGATGAGAAAGAATTCGACGCATCATGCGAACGAAAGTAGCAGGGGCGTTCATAAGACCGAAAGGCATTACATTCCATTGAAATAAACCCCTAGGTGTAGAGAAAGCAGTCAGAGGTTTGGCATGATCTGCTAAAGGCACTTGCCAATAACCTTTTGACAAGTCAAGTTTAGTGAAGAATCTAGAATTAGAAAGTCTACTAAGTAGATCCTCTAGTAAAGGCATAGGTTCAGCATCGAACTTTGTGACTTGATTTAATTTGCGATAATCAACGCAAATTCGTATGTTCTTATCTTTCTTCCGAACAATAACCATGGAAGAAGAATATGGAGAAGTCGATGGTTCAATTATGTTTAATTGGATCATTTCATCCAATTCCTTTTCCACTTGTGACTGAAAGTGTATAGGGATAGGATACGGCCTAACCCTAATAGGATTACTGTCGGTAAGAATTATGTCATGTTCTATGACATTCGTGTGACCTGGGATGTCGGTTAGAACATCCTTAAATGTCTGTAACATCGACGAGACTTGACGATGTTCATCAACAGAAAGATTAGGAGAAATGGACACATCTTTCCAAGATTCCATAGAATGTAGTGGAACCACTGGAAGAGGGAGATCGACATCAGAAAAAACAGATTCCTCATCCTGTATGACAGACAGGGATGAGCAATGACCATGAGGTACCGAAGATTCGTCCGTTGCCTGAAAAATAGGCAGCAAATAGTCTGGACGCTCATGAAATTCCGTCAGCATGTTGATATGGAAAGTCTTATGCTTTCCATCTATATCGACAACATAGTCAACATCGGAAATTCGTGAGACTATTGCATATGGACCTTTCCATGCAATCAGAAGTCTATTTTCCCTACTGGGGAGTAGGACGAATGCTTTGTCACCTGGACAAAGTTGTCGTAGACATCTGTTCTTGTTAGCAAACTGCCTTGCTTTTTCTTTAGCAATTTCTGACGAAGCAGTCGCTAGTTTGCATGCCCCAATGATCTTTTGCCTCAGAGCAATGACATACTGATATGAAGATTGAGTGTCATCACTAATATCATCGGCAGTGATGAGATCGTGTAATAAAGACATAGGGCCGCGCGGACGCGCGCCAAAGACAAGTTCAAAGGTAGAAAATCCTGTGTGCTCATTTGGGACCTCTCTATAGGCAAAGAGAGCCGCAGGTAAAACCCTGTCCCAATCTTGAGGATGGTCTTCAGTTATCTTACCAAGTAAAGTCTTGAGCGTTCTATTCAGACGCTCAACTAACCCATTAGACATAAGATGATAGATGCTACTGAGAGATCTTTTAATGTGTAAGGTAGACATTACTTGAGACATAGTATCAGATATGAGTTGAGTGCCATGGTCTGACAGTATTTCTCTGGGGAACTCCAAGCGAGAAAATATCAGCCAAAGAGCATCTGCGATATCTGTAGTAGATATGCTCTTTAGAGGGATAGCCTCTGGCCAACGTGTGCACATATCGACACATGTAAGAATAAACTGATGTCCTCTGGCCAACTTTATCTTAAAAGGGCCAATAATATCTATGGCCATTTTCTGGAATGGCCGAATAGGGATGTCAGCAGCCTGGATAGGCGCAGCATGTCGTGGTCCTCTAGATTTGACCTCCTGACATACCTGACATGATCGGCAGTATATACGGATGTCCTTGTTAACAAAGGGCCAAAAGAAAGCCGCAAGGACTCTCGACTTTGTACGGGAAAATCCCATGTGTCCAGCACATTGCAAGTCATGAGCATGCTGCAATATTTGCACTCTCATACTCTTGGGAACAAGAATTTGCGAATGTGCTGACGTAGCCGAGTCTTGTACCATACGTACAAGTACGCCGTTTCTTATTTCTATCCAACATTTTCTTTGTGTATCCTTATTTGGATCACCTTTCTTCGCAAGAATGAAGAATTTCTTTAGCGTAGGATCTTCTTCTTGTAATTTTATGAACGAGTCACGAGAAATAACCAAGGTACTATCTTGGCTATGAACTTCATTATCATTATTCAACAAAGTTTGCGGTGTTTGTAGAGCTTGTGCTCTTGTAACCACTGCATTGGTAGCTTGCATATTATCATCTTCCCAAGCAGCAATCTGCTGTGGGGTACATTCCTTAACTCCGTGGATACGACCAATAATAAGGTCCGCAATAGGATTAGGTAAGAGACAGGCATGCACATCTCCCGTAAAGAAAGGAGTGGCAATGTGAATTATAGCAGTAGGATATTTCTCTAGAGTGCCGCCAAATGTGACACATTTGATTACCTTTCCTGTCGCACAGGATGGATCTACAAGCGATTGTCTAACACCAATAGTAGTGCATCCGGAATCGAAAAGTAGTGAGACCGGAGTATTATTAACAAGACCCTTATGTAGGATTAGAGAACCTCTCCCGTCATGTGCAACCGAAGCAGGAAGAGCGGGGAGAGGGTGACCACAACTCAAAGTCGATATTGTAGTCGGTTCGAACAAAGTACTGCATTGGGGGCACTTGTTTGCTCTCCCAAAGTCAAATGAAGAACAAGTGACAGTGTCAGAGTTTTTATTATCAGAAACCTGATTACAGGCTCCCTGAGATTCTTGTTGAACCGAGTTAGCCTGCTGATATCTCTTTTTTTTTTGTATTGAGATCTACCGCGACTACTATTACCTCTGAAGTTATCACTGTTGTTATTGTCTCTGTAGTTATTATTGTCTCTATTATAACTGTTATCATGTTTCGAACTACAGTTTCCATGATTATTATCATGTCCACATTGATGTGAACATCTATGTGTTTGGTTTTGAGGTCTACGCGAGGAAAAACCTCTGTTACCATATCCTCTTCTGAAATGCCTAAAATTATTATGTTGGAAGTAACGAGGACTGTCAGCTCGTCTCCAATTCTTCGACGAAGAATCACCCTGAAATTGATTTCCATAGTTTTGACCGTAACTACGGTTACTTTTCTTATCAAAATTTTGTTGGAATCTATTACTAGTGTTTTGACTATAAGGTGCTGCCGAAGCAACTGGCAGACCTTCTTTTACTTTAGAGTTACCAATGGTTGCGTGAGGATGAGCAGTTATGTATTGGCTACAGAAATCTTCCATTTCTTTTATTGTTTTAGGTTTACGTTCATGAAGGAAAGCAAGGAAAGACTCATTAACAGAAGACATGACTTTGTCTCTAAGTATTAAGACCATAAGTCCTTCATAAGTTTTTTCTGTCTTAGACAGCTCCACCCAACGTAAAAAAAGTAAGACGTGTCTTTGAAATAAATTCAGAGAATTGCACACCAGTTTCTGGTAACATTTTTTTAAATTGAAGACGATAGCCGTCTTCGTCAAGTTGGTATTTTTTTAACAACATAGCCCTGACAACCTCATAGTTGTTCTTGTCAGGCTCATCTACCATACTTAACATACTTAAAGCATCACCTCTAAGTATTTTGGACAAATGATAAACCTGCAATGATTTATCTATGTTATGTACTTTACATGAAGTTTCAAATCTGTCCAAATAGAATGTTATATCGTCGATGGAAGCATTGAATGGTGGTAGGTTAAGTTTGAAAGTGCTTGCATTAGCCTTATCTGAGACCTTATTTGCATCATTAGCATTACCTATGTTCATCACCCTTAATTTCTCAACTTCCAAAGCTAAGAGTTTTTCTTCATGCTCCATTTTTGCTTTTCTCTCTTCAGACTCTCTTTGTAACTTCCTTTCTTCAACTTCAGCTTGCTTTTCTAACCTTTTATTTTCAGCCTCTATTTCAAGTCTTTTATTTTCAGCCTCTATTTCAAGTCTTTTATTTTCAGCCTCTATTTCAAGTCTTTTATTTTCAGCCTCAAGTCTTTTCTCTTCAGCTTTTGCTTCTGCTTCTCTTTTTTGTTTTTCCATTTCCATTTGGAATCTTTTTTCATCCACCTGCATTTGCAGTTTCTTTTGTTCAGCTTCCATTGCTTTATCATATTGAGCAGTTGCAAATTCTTCTAACTTATCACCAGTCTTCCCAAGCAATTTACCCTGCTCAATAAAGTGCTCAAATGTAGCCATGATGAGTAATAATATGAGTCCACAACCTGAAATAATTAATTATCTTATTTCAAATTTAATTATAACAAGTCTTAAATGAAGCACTTGTTTACTCACAACACTATATTATTATCCCAATCTCTGTGGGAAACAAGTCTTATATCAAAGAACTTGTGTATATACCTTTTTGAAATATCATCAATCAACTCTTGATCATAGGTGCACTTCCCATTCAATAGTGCACAATACTATTCATCATTTATTAATCATCAGTGTAGTAGTAATGCATAAGCATAACCCACTATTAAATGTGAATTAACTACTATAAGTGTAACCAATGACTATGTAAACACAATCACAATGTAAACAATAACAATGTAAACATTACACTGTAAACAATACAATGTAAACAATACAAAGATTTAGCAACAATACGAATACATTCGTAGAAATCAACAAAAAATAAAGCGAAAATTAAAGAAATATCACAAAAAATGTGATGATATCTACGAGAAGATAACACAAATACAAGACACCTCAGTGTATAAACAAAAATGTTGTATGAAACTAAACTATAGTAAAGAGGAGGCTAGCAAGTACAAACAAATCAAAACAGAACTAAAGAATGCAGAAAAATAACGAAAACAATACTAACACATGTCATCACAACTAACAAAAAATAGCAACAGCAGTCGCTTTGCAAATTCCAGTATCGGAAATTTGCACACCCTATAGAAAACGCTCACGATAGACGACCTCTATCACGTGGTATGATCTAAGGGAGACTCCGCCCAACCGAAAACCCGCAGAAACATAAACATATAAATATAAATATACAAATAACATATAAACATATAACATGTAAAGAAAAGAATGAGATGAAACACAGAAGACTCAGTAGAAGTATAAGGGCACAGTTCACAAACAAACAGGCCACTTAACTTATGGAACTCCAATCGTCAGTACAGCAAACAGGATGTAATCAGCATTCTGAGATCAAAGATCCAACGTTGATTGCCATCTGTACTTGCATCAAAACAGCTACGACGATGGTTGAGACTTGAGTTTTCAAACGGTACATGCAGTGTACAAGAAGTGTAGAACTCGTCAGCGATGGAACTTGGCCTTCTCCAAAGCAGAACAGCAACAAATCGATTCTCCCGTATGTAACAAAACTGGGAAATGTCACTTTCTTGACTTGGAAAAAGTTCCTGGGCAACGCCGAGTAATTTCGTAACTCTGCACTTCTGTTGTTGTCTTGTAGATGTTGTCTGTAGACTATTGTAGAGTGCTGAATGAAGCGGGTAAGGGACCCCGAGTATGCTGGTACCAGATCAAACCAGCTTATGGCCACCAAATGTAGCGTAGCAAATGTTGCGTAAGTATTATATGTGTTGATAAATGTTCTGTGGAGGATGTCGCATTTGCCACACAACGTTGAGGGTGTTGTAATTCATCTGCTCCTCTCAAGGTATGACAATCCTGGCCTTTGCAGAGTAGTGTGCCACCCTCAGACACCAGGGATGATGAGGCGTAGTAGCATGGTGTCTTTTGTCTGGTTTAAGTGTGTAGGATGTAGATGTGTATTCAGACAGTGAGCATTACAAGCAAGGCAATCCACACAAGGACGTCACGTTAACTCACGACGTGAAAAGTCAATGATGCTTGCAACAGCTAGTGACGGTTTTGTATAATTTATTATAAACGCCACAATGACGAAGTGTGTAGACATAAACAAGCAGGTACATCATAGGTACGATCAAACAGTCATTATTACATGTGTCGTCAATTCAACAGGCACAGCAGACAGCATCAAAATAATGTGCATTATATGCCTTTTAGGATATCATGACAAGCTGTACACGTAGTCAGGTAGTGAACTTCCCCTTTCCATAAGAGCTAGAAGATATCAACTAGGAGATTAAAGATGGTCTCCTCGATTTGACCTCAACAAGACAGGCATGTCTTTTGAGCGCCACATTATCGTCCTCTATTGTCCAGCAAACAGCAAAGGTATCAAACCTAGATCCATCAACAAAGTTCAGGAAGCAAATAGTCCGTAGGACAGGCATCAATCGATGCGTGACAATCTAAGTGGATCGTGAGCTGAGCAAACTAGTCATATCGTAGACTTTAGAATAAGCAGGCTAAGCAAAAGTCAACATCACAAGATGGCGATAAAGTTACTCAGCCAAAAAAGGGATTTAATTACCTGTTCATAAGGAATTAAATGAATAATCACATATGCCTCCAGGCATTAGGAATAACACAGAGATATATCATCTCAAGATAGGAACAACAATCATGAGGACTCCTTCCTGAATAAACTAAGCGAAGACTAGCACATAGCTACGTCTCGCCTTCACAGCTTCTCAGCACAGACTGACCTGGGCGGAAATCGTTTTTCCAACGCCACAAAAAGGGACATGCGCAGAAAACGCGAATCGAATACAACTCAGGCCAATTTACGAAACGAAGAATGTTCTACAATGTTCGACTTAAGACCTATTACCTTAAAAGGAAATGAATCTTGAAACATTGCGATTGCCAACTGTTTTCAAAGAACTGACGATCTGAGCGCTCCATATATGGTCGTGACTCAAAATCGTTCACACAGCTATCGGCAACCCTAGCTATCAAGATAAGACAACTTCTTAACGATAGCTATCAAGATTAGACGACTGTAGAAATAAAAGTGACTACAATTTCATGAGTTCCTTCCCATGCATTAAAAAATGAATCTAGTCAAAATGCATGGTCAGAATAAGTTGCGACAAATTTTTAGCAGCAACATATATATATATATATATATATATATATATATATATATATATATATATATATATATATATATATATATATATATATATATATACACATACACACAAACACACATATGTATAATAGTAACTCGTAGCCTACTAGGAGACACAGATCGTTCTGAACTTTCTGCTAGCTCAACAGAAAAACTCAGTACTACAAATGCCTTGAGGATGTTTTGAGGGGTGGTGGCTCTCATGACCTTGAAAGTTAACCAAGAATATTACAGATGCTAGAAATATCTCTCACATCAAAGAGATTACAAGAGCTGTGGAGTGGGAGTAGGAGATGGAGTCGTGGAGTCGGTTTTTTTAAATTTTTTTGTGGAGTCGGTAATAATAATAAAAAAAAACCAAAATAAAAACACGCTTTTAATGCACTAAAAACCCAAAAATAATTTTTCAAGGAGTTTATAGCTTGCAGTCAAAAACTGGACTTCAACTTAGGGAACATGGAACACAAGAAGTATGAATGGGAAGGAAAATGGAGCTGGTGGAAGAGATGAGGAAAGCATAAATTAGAAATCCTGGCTTTAAATAAAACAAAGAAAAAAGGACAAGGAGTCATGTATCTCGATGGCGACACGCTGCTCTACAGTGGTGTCCCCACATCAGAAAGAGCTAAAGAGGGCGTGGGTTGTTTTGTGGCCAAAAACCAAAGGGATAGTATCAAGTGATGGAAGATGTCTCGGAACGCATTATGGTCCTAAAACTGAAAGAATTAGAAACTATAGTCAACCTTGTCATGGTGTATGGGCCAAATGAAGATTAGCGAGCAGAGGTCAAGGAGGAATTCTTCGAGCTGCTTCAAAGGACAGTGGACGACTGCCTAGGTGAAATTATCATGCTCGGTGATTTCAATGCCAGAGTTGGAAATGACCCTGCTAGATGGGGTGGAGTTATTGGAAGATATAGAGAAGATACTCTTAATGACAATGGAAAGCGACTCCTAAGATTCTGCACTGAAAAGAAAAAAGTTCCCCCCTAAGCACATACGTGTATAAATTAGGTGTGAACCAACAAAGAATAAGAAGTCAGTGATCGACTTTGCCATAGTTGGGAAGAGCTCATTCAAGTATGTCCGGGATGCTAGAGTGTGGAGGGGGCCAGAGATTTGAAGTGACCACTACTTGTGAACAATTAAAAGAACAACTGAAAGAGTTACTCGGCCTAGGAACTGCCTAACATCACGCAAGAAGCTAAGTAAACAGGGGGAAACGAGCATTAAGACCTACAAGCTGAGAGAGCCAGAAGTGAAGACCAGATATCAGGGGCTTATTGCTACAGCAGTAAAAAACACAGAACAACAACCTGATGACCTGGAAACACTCTGGCTGAAATTCAAGGACATCATAAAGACAGCTGCAGCAGAAGCATGTGGTAAAGTTTGACTTGGGAACAAGAGAAAGAGGACACCTTTTTGGACAGATGAGGTTAAAGAGAAAATAAGAGAGAAGAAAAAGGTAGGGAAGCAATAGTTAGGAGCTAAAAACACAGCAGGAAAAAACAAAGAAATGTGGAGAATATATGATATCAGAACAAAAGCAAAGGTGCTAGCAGCAAAACAGAAGTCCTGTGAAGAATTTGGAGAAAAGCTAGAAAACGAAGCGCATGAAAACCAGAAATTGTTCTATAAGACCCTAAAGAATATGAGGAAGGAAAAACAGTGCCTTCTTAAATTTATAAAGTACAAGCAAGGCAACTTGCTTACTGCCACAAAAGAAGAAATGGAAAGATGAAAAGAATATTTTTCAGAACTCCTGTATGGCGAGGAAGATCAAGCATCAGAAATGATAACTACTGGCACAAAAGAGGAAACCAATGGTGATGAAGATGACATAAAGATGGAAGAACTGAAGGCAGCACTGGAGAAAATCAAGATGGGCAAAGCAGCAGGACATGATGGCATAACACCAGAAATGGTTAAGTACGTGGGAGCAGCAGGCGACCTATTACTCATCAGGGTCCTATAGGCAGCTTGGTGCTACAAGACCATACCAAAGGATTGGGAGATTGCCATAAAAACACCGATTTTCAAAAAGGGTGACAACCGACAATGTGGAAACCATAGAGGTATATCCCTTCTCAATATATGTGGTAAAGTGGGATGTTATAAATATTTATAGGGGACTTAGTGTACTGACTGAGATCAGCTGTGAAGGTATCTGTATCTAATAGGTGTAGTGTCTTACAGATAACCTTACTTGCTACCACACTATACCTCAGTCAGAATTATTCTGGAATATTGTGAGGACTACGTTAAATGTCTAGGGTATGTATATTGTGGTAAAGTGGGATGTTATAAATATTTATAGGGGACTTAGTGTACTGACTGAGATCAGCTGTGAAGGTATCTATATCTAATAAGAGTAGTGTATTATAGATAACCTTACTTGCTGCCACATATGTATACCTCAGTCAGAATTATTCTGGAATAGTGTGATGACTACGTTATATGTCTAGGGTATGTGTATGATGAAGTGTAAGTCATAACAACAACAGACAGATAAACAATTTAATTTATTCCACCACACTTGACAACACTGTGACACTCACATACATAAAACACTCTACGAGGATATCTTAAAGGAGTCACTGATAACTTTTCAAATATCAATATGTATTCAGTGCTGTCATGAATGTATATGTGTCCTGATTCAAATACAAAGGGAACCAGGAATCACAATCAATTTTAATTACAAGTTATATGTACAGAATATATCAATATGAATCTTGTAGTGACATATATTATTAATAGTATCCTATGTGTGTCAGTTGTGTAGTAGTAATCTGAGGTAATACTGGTTTTGTTTTGTTCAAGCTCTGTTGGTATTTGTCATCATGACTTCAATAGTTTGTCTTTGTTGGAACTAGTATTGGAGATGTTCTCAGTTCCTGGCATTAAAACAATTAAATTCCCCTCTTAATTTTATTTTACAATGTCATTTTAAGATGGGGGTACATAATGTTAAGCTCCATGGCCACACTCTCTTATCTTTCGTGATGACTGCAGTAAAAGACTCCTCTGCTCGATTACTTTAATGAGTTCTGGAGCCACCCCACTGGTTGCTATATGGACCAAGGAGTATGCTGTCCGCCTCTGGCTTCAGCAAAGCTCTGACCAGGTGCTGCTCAATAACTTTAAGACCACGGTCCCTGAAACAAGAAGGTTGTACCTCCTACTTCAAAACCAATTTATACTCTATTTCTACACTGAGCACAATACATCACAAACATTGAGTTCAGAGCGTTAGGCCAACTGTCAGCTTCATCTGAAATACTTTATACCAGTATTTCCCTCCCTAATGGTTACCACGCCTCTGCAATTCCAGCATTATTTCTTTCTAGTTAATAATCTAGGTGTCAGTGTACTGTTTGGCCATTCCATGCAGTTTTACTTTCCTCCGACACCTTCTGTTCAGGCTGGAGCACTATAGGCTTTACATCATGTTCGCTACTGAACTACACATATATACAGACATAAATTATCAATTTACATTCAATTTTCATTAAAAGATATTGAATATTTCAAGCTTACCACAATTCATGGAAATAATAAACAGTTTCGTTGACTGGCAATGAGTATAGCACAACTCCGATCTGCCGATGTCCCAGGCTTTATTTTATAAAAAATATACACTGGTGCTCAACGCACTGCTTCTTAGTAGGTTTATTACAAGATGTGGCAAGGAACAGACGCTCTGAATTGTGTATATTCGCAGCTCTAACCAATGAAACCATGTCTACACATCTTTTGAAAAAAGTACTCCTTTTCACGTTTCCCCTGACAACACAAGATAGTATTTATAGCCCGACCAATCGTCTTTTGCCTTACATTTGTTGCGCTCCAATCAAATAGGAGTTAACATGGTAGGCTATTTCCGTAACGTAAGGTTTTTTTCAAACACGTTATAAAAAAAATTGTATGAGCAGAAATGATTTCATGCTGTCAGGCACCCCCACTATTTTATTTTGGTAATAATTTGGTAATTCCTAGACTATTTGCGTAACGTTTTACATATTCTTTGTCAGCAAGCCCTAAGGAACCCAAATATACGAATTTAATGGAGCCAATATGCATTTTCTTCTAGGATAGTCGTGCTGTTACTACCTTCTCACTTCCAAACTTGAGGGTGTCTGGGTACTGTCATGTTTTCAAACGTAAACCGGTATAATGTCACAATTCCCAATAAGCATTTTTCAGGATTTTAAAACCTAACTCTGGTATGGGTAGGGTTTTTATCACTGACGATTTGAAAAAAAGCCAGTGCTTGTGGCCTTACACGCGTGATGGCAGCAATTGTGTATCGCGCGACGCGTGTTTAGTGTTGCATGTGTCCTTGCTTTCTGCCTCTCCGTTCTCTCTATCCTTTAGTCCATCTGTCTTTTAGTTACGCCGTGTATAAAATGGAATGAATGAAATATTAAATCTAGGTCATTGATCAGCTTGCGTATCTCAAGGTTTTTCCAAGAAATACAGTACACGTTTCATTGAAGAAAGCGTGCAGCGACACAGTAGGCTTTTACTATCAACGTGAAAGCGTTACAATTTGCCGACGAAGTAGAAAACAAGGGGATTTCGAGTACAGTCATTGTGACAGCACTGTTCTTTTACCATTTCTCTTTTCTTTTATTAAATTTATGTGTTAGGCTTTACATTTACCTTTTAATTTATATATGTGGATGTAGAATTTCACGACATATATGATGAAGTGTAAGTCACAACAACCACAGACAGATAAACAATTTAATTTATTCCACCACACTTGACAACACTGTGACACTCACACACATTTAACACTCTATAAGACTATCTTAAATGAGTCACTGGTAAATTTTCAAATATTTATGTATTAATTACTTTCACTATTATATATCCTGATTCAACTACAAAGTGAACCAGGAATCACATTCAAATGTAATCACAATTTATATGTACAGAATTTATCAATATGAACCTTGTAGTGACATATTTTATTAATATTATCCTATGTGTGTCAGTTGTGTAGTAGTAATATGAGGTAATACTGGTTTTGTTTTTTTCAAGCTATGTTGTTATTTGTCATCATGACTTCAAGTGTTTGTTTATCTTGGAAATAGTATGGGGAAAAGTTCACAGTTCCTATCAATTTAAACACTGTATTTTCCCTCTGTTTTATTATAAAGTCAGATTTTGAGGGGGGGGCATAATGTTGAGCTCCTCTGGCCACAGACGCTTATCTTTCGTGATGGCGGCAGGAAAAGACTCCTCTGCTCGATAGCCTCCCTGTGTTCTGGAGACACCTCACTGGTCACAGGAGTATGCTGTCAACCTCTAGGTTCAGCAAAGCTCAGACCAGGTGCTGCTCAATAACTTTAGGACCACGGTCCCTGAAACAAGAAGGTTGTACCTCCTATTTCAGAACTAATTTATAATAAATTTCCAGACTGAACACAATACATAACAAACACTGAGTTCAGAGCGGTAGGCCAACTGCTATCTTCATCTGAAACAATTTTCACCAGTATACTCCTCCCTAATGGTTACTACGCCTCTGCAATTCCAGCATTATTTTTTTCTAGTCAGTAAGATAGGTGTCAGTGTACTGTTTGGCAATTCCATGTAGTTTTACTTTCCTCCGACACCTTCTGTTCAGGTTGGAGCACTATATAGGCTTTACCTCATGTTCGCTACTGAACCACACATATATACAGACATAAATTATCAATTTACATTCAATTTTCATTAAAAAGATATCAAATATTTCAAGCTTACCACAATTCAAGGAATAATACACAGTTACGTTGACTGGCAATGAATATAGCACAATTTCGATCTGCCGATGTCCCAGGCTTTTATTTAGAAAAATATGCACTGGCGCTCAACGCACTGGTTCTTTAGTAAGTTTATTGGAAAATGTGGTGCTGACCTGACGCCTCTGATTGACTATATTGGCGGGTCTAACCAATCGTGCCATGTTTACACAGCTTTTCAAAAAAAAGTACCCTTCCTTCCGTTTCCCCCAACAACAAAAGATAGTATTTATAGCCCGACTAATCGTGTTTAGCCTTACATTTACTTTCCGCCAATCAAATAGGAGGTAACATGGGGACCTATTTCCCGTACAATGGTGGTGTGAAAATCTGCCACTGAGCGATTCTGATTTTGGTGTTGTCTGGCATCCCTCACTATTTCTTTTGGCTATAATTTGTTAATTCCTAGACTATTTGCGTAACGTTTAACATATTCTTTGTCAGCAAGTCCTAAGGAACCCAAATATTTAAATTTAATGGGGCTAAGGGGCTGCGTTCAAAATATGTATTTTCTTCTACCTCCCGTTCACTTCGATCGATGTGGTGTCTGGGTACTGTAATGTTTTCAAACGTAAACCAGTATAATGTCATGTTTCCTAATAAGCGTTTTGTAAGTTTTTAAAACCTAACTCTCGTAATGGTAGTGTTTTTTATCACTGTCGATTTGAAAAAAGTTAGTGCTTGTGGCCTTACACGCGTGTTAGGGGTGGCATTAATTGTGTATCGCGAGACTGTGGTAGTATTGCCTGCGTTCCGGCTTTCAGCCCCTCCCTTTCTTTCTATCCTTAGTCCATCTGTCTTTCGTTTATGGTAACTTAGTGTATAAAATGACATGAATGGAATATTAAATATAGGTCAGCTTGCGTATCTCAAGGTTTTTCTTAGAAAGGCAGTACACGTTTTATCGTAGAAAGCGGGTATTGAAGCAGTAGGCTTTTACTATCAACGTGAAACGTTACAATTTGCAGACGAAGGAGAAAACAAGGGGGATTTCGAGTACAGTCATTGTGACAGCACTGTTCTTTACCATTCTTCTTTCCTTTTATAAAATTTATTTGTTAGGATTTACATTTACGTTTTAATTTATATATGTGGATTAGAATTTCACACGACAAATTCTCCCCACTTAAAACAGACGTTATATGTCAGTCTATAATTCTATATACACATAGAGAAATTTCTTATTATTCCTGGGGTTTAGGGTGATTCTCATCACACGGATGGCGGCTTAAAAAATCCGCTCCCAGATTTGTTTTTCCACTTATATACTCTATGCTAAACTCAAATGGCTGCATCAATAATGACCAACGGAGTAATCTAGAATTCTCATGTCTAGCCTGTGCTAGAAACGACAAAGGTTTGTGATCCGTTTGCAACTTAAATGCCTTCCCATACAGATAAATATTGAATTTCTTTATCGCCCATATTACTGCAAGACATTCCTTTTCGCTAGTTGAGTAATTGGTTTCAGCTTTATTCAACTTTCTGCTAGCATATGCCACTGGGCTTAATTCCCCATCCAATGCATCTGATTTCTGTAGAGTCGCACCTAACCCAATATTACTGGCATCAGTCCTTACAATGAATTCTTGACTTAAGTCAGGTAATTTCAAAATAGGTTTGCTTGTGAGCTTTTCCTTCAATTCCTGGTAAGCCATTTCACATTGTGGTGTCCATGTAATTCGATCTGGATTTCCATTACGTGTCAAATCAGTTAACGGTGCACATATGGAATTAAAGTTTTTGATATACTTCTGGTAGAAACCACATAATGAGACAAAGGATCTCACGTCTTTCTTGGTTTGTGGTCTCGGGGCTTTCTTTAGTTTCTCTAAATTCTTTGGGTCAGGGGTCATGTTTCCCTGATAAACTGTGTATCCCAAGAATTCCAATTCTTTACATCCAACGCAACATTTGGTTGGTCGGGCTGTTAAATTCGCTTCCCTAAGTCGATTAAATAGCATGTTCAGAGAGTCAATGTGTTCCTCAAATGTTTCTGTTGCTATAAGGATATCATCCATGAAATTTGTGATACATGGATTATTCAGAGGGTCCAATAATTTTCTCATCATTCTAAAGAAGACACTAGGCGCATTCTTCAATCCAAATGGCAATCTGTTAAACTCATAGTGTCCTTCTGAGGTACTAAAAGCTAGGTATGGTCTAACCTCAGGCTTTACTGGAATCTGATAGTATCCTTTACTCAGATCCACTTTTGAGAAATATTTAGCTTTATTTAGCCTGGCAAACAACTGATTTGTATCCGGCAATGGATCCACCTGTCCTTCTGTAATAGCATTCAGTCTCCTGTAATCTATACAGAGTCTATGTTCTCCAGAGGGCTTCCTTAAGAGTACAACACTGGAACTATACGAAGATTCACTGTGTGAAATAATTCCTTCCTTCAACAAATAGTCTATCTCTTCCTTCAAAGCTTTCTCCTTAGCAAAAGGAATCGAATAGGGTTTCATACATACAGGTGTGGGGTCTATCAGCTTCATATCATATTCCAATAGGTTTGTATGCCTGGTCGGTCTGTTAACACCTCTGTATGAGTATCTAGAACCTGTTGCACTCTCTCTTTCTGAGTTTTCGTTAAATGTGTACTGATTTTCACCTGTGCCGCTGTCTCACAGGGGTGTAATGGATATTCAAATGATGAAAGTGGTTCCTTTTTCATCTCCATAGCGATGGACAAGGTCAACAAGTGTGTCTCTTCCTGATGTTCTCTTTCCAAATATTTCTTCGGGAGATTCACATGATAGATTTTTTCTTTCCTCTTCTTATCTATCTTATAATTTGTTCTAGACACCTTCTCTAGAACTGTATATGGACCTTGCCATCCAATTTGTAACTTATTCTGACTACCGGGTAGAAGAAGCAGTACCTTCTCTCCCACAGCCAAATCTCTGTCTTTAGCTTTCCTGTTATAATAGGCAGCATGTTTCTTCCTGGCTTGTTTCAAATTTTCATTGGCAAGTTTCCAGCCAGTTTTTAAACGAGTGATCAGCTCATTCACATATTGGTATGAGGATGTAATATTTTCCTCTGCTTTTTCATCAGTCCACGTTCTTAACAGAGTTACATATGGACTTTTAAATTCGGAAACTTATTTCTCCTGGCACATGCCAGGTCCTTTCCACCGGAAGCTCTGTAGTGATGATTTTTCTTCCCAGAATTATCATGCACAAAACGACCGCTACCAATTTTCCTCTTGGGGCTTTCTCCCCACTTAAAATTCTTGATGAGAGATTTCCTCTCTACATCTTCTTCCTCCAGTTTACATAAGTCCGATTGAGGGATTCTCGGCTTATCCTGGGGTAAGACATCTTTTTGCACTCTCTGCATAGTGGCCATTATAAAACAGTTAATTGAAGCTTGTCCGTGAAAAGGGGCTTCCCATTCCATTTGGTCCACTTTATCAAATTTATTTTTCTTTCTATTGTCAGGCCTACGGTTTCCACGTGGCGTGTCCAGGTCCTGATCAATGTTCCCACTTGTGGGTGTTCCCTCATGTGCTATGCTACACCTTTCTACAAAATTCTCAATGTCCCACCTTGCCTTGGGCCAATAATAATTGTGAGCCACCTTTTGGATGATGGTACCTATTTTTTCATGGTCCCCATCTGGTTTCACATGTAGGCTCCTTATTAATTCTGCCCTATATCTTTTAGGAAGTACCAGCTGTCCCTGACCTTTGGATCTAGCTCCAGTCTTCCTATACATCAGCTTGTTTTTCATGTAAAAATCTCCCTTGCCTGGAGTTGTATGACAAGTTGACAATTTCCTGAAACAAGGCTTGAGGGTCTTATCCCCAGCCTGTGCCTTCCTCATCTCTTCTGGAGTGGTATCTAACATAATATCCTCCTCCTTTCTTGAGGTCGACCTGACCTGAAGGGTGGCCATAACTATAGGGTTCCTTCTGCAACGGTCAGTGTCATGATTGTTCATCTTACAATTTTTACACCACCTTTTCCCTTGGTTGAAAGATTTTCTTTCATCATATTTCCTTTCATCGAATTGTGGGGTTTTATTTTTATTGTCATACCGTAGCGTATCAAATTGGTGCTTACCTTTGTTTTGATCTCTAGGATCAAATTTATTAAAGTTCTGTGGTGCCTTAAAATTTTCCATCTGTTTCTTTTTATTACCTGATACCTCTGCCTGAGCGGCTTGATACCTTTCTGCAACATTTAGCAACTCACCCAGCCTCTCTGCACCTTGTTCCATGAGAAACTTTCTCAGGTCTGGAGCCATGGACTCTCTTAGTTGTTCTATAAGGACCATTTCCTTAAGATCTTGGGTTTTCCCCAGAGAAGTCCATTTCTCCAAGTATGTCTCTAACCGTGCAGAGAACTGGTGATAGGTTTCACCTGACAGTAGTTTAGCATTCCTAAATTTTTTCCTATAAAATTCTTCGTTCTTTTCATATCTTAACAAAAGAGCCTGCTTTAGCATGTCATAATTTTCCTGATCACCTCTGCTCATTTTGGCAAAAACTTCATAAGCTGCCCCACGAAGCCCTTGAGATAACTTTAAGCTCCACCTTTCTCTCTCTAACCCATATGTGGTAGCTAATAGTTCATATCTATTTAGATAGCTCTCAATATCATCGTCTTTCTCAACAAAATGATCTAAATGAAAATTCATAGCTGAGGTTGAGGCTCCCTGGCTAGCAGTGGCATCAGAGGTAAAAGGACTGGCACCATTTTCAGGAGCATGGCCTTGAAACTCAAACTCCCTTAGTCGTAACTCGTGTTCCCTTTGTAATCTCTTCTCCTCCTTTTCTGCCTCCCTCTCTGCAGCTAATCTCTTGTCTTCCCTTTCTGCAGCTAATTTCTTCTCTTCTCTTTCTGCAGCTAATTTCTTCTCTTCTCTTTCTGCTTCCAATGCTTTAGCCTCTTTGTCAGCTTCAATCTGCAACCTCTTAGTCTCAGCCTCTAACTTTCTTTCGGCCTCTTTTTCTAATCTTCTTTCTTCCCGTTCAATATATTTGTCACATTCAGCCGTGACATAAGCAATCATAATTTGCCCGTCCATTCCTAACTCTTTCGCAGTCTGTACAGCAGCAGATCGAAATTTGGCCAGGTCCGCCATTTTCTAACAGGTAAATGTAGGTAATGTCTAACTAAACAATACACTCTGATATTACTTATCCAAAGACACCACAGGCACTGAGAGCTCAACGTTATTTAATTCCACCCAAGGATACCTTTTAATTCTTATTATTCCCAATATCTATATGTCGTGAAATATTCTAATCCCCATATATAAATTAAAACGTAAATGCAAAGCCTAACAAATAAATTTAATAAAAGGAAAGAAGAATGGTAAAGAACAGTGCTGTCACAATGACTGTACTCGAAATCCCCCTTGTTTTCTACTTCGTCTGCAAATTGTAACGCTTTCACGTTGATAGTAAAAGCCTACTGTATCACTACACGCTTTCTTCAATGAAACGTGTACTGCCTTTCTAAGAAAAATCTTGAGATACGCAAGCTGATCAATGACGTAGATTTAATATTTCATTCATTCCATTTTATACACGGCGTAACTAAAAGACAGATGAAAGTAGGAGAGAGAGAGGGACGACTGAAGGCAGGAAGCATGCAACACTACACGCGTCGCGCGATTAATAGTAACGCCAATCCCACGTGTAAGGCCAGCACTAACTTTTTTTCAAATAAACAGTGTCAGAAAAACACTACTACTACTACAAGAATCAGGTTTAAAAACATGAAAAATGCTTATTAGGAAATATGAAATTCTACTGAATTACATCTAAGCTCCTGAAAGTACAGAAGACACCCTATGACAAAGAAGTGAACGCGTGGTAAAAAACAAATATACGACTATCTTTGGAAAACACATATTTTGAACGCCACCATGTAGCTCGCTTTAACTTTTATATTATTGTACGGCAGGACTTGCTAGCCAAGAATATGTTATGTGTTACGCCTTTAGTCTGTTAATAAAATAATTATGGCCAAAATACAATAGTGGGGGTGCCTGACAGCATGAAATCATTTCTGCTCATAAATTTTTTTTTAATAACGTGTTTGAAAAACATTACGTTACGGAAATAGCCTACCATGTTAACTCCTATTTGATTGGCGGGAATGAGATGTAAGACTAAACACGATTAGTTGGACTGCAAATACTAGTTTTTTGTTGTTATGGGAAACGAATAGAAGGGGTACTTTTTTGAAAAGATGTGTAGACATGGCATGATTGGTTAGATCTGCCAATCTAATCAGTTGAGAGCGTCTGTTCCTTGCCACATCTTGTAATAAACCTACTAAGAACAGTGCGTTGAGCACCAGTGCATATTTTTTTCTAAAATAAAAGCCTGGGACAAGAGGCAGATCGGAATTTGTGCCTATTCATTGCCAGTCAACGAAACTGTTTATTATTTCCATTGAATTGTGGTAAGCTGAAATATTTGATATCTTTTTAATGAAAATTGAATGTGAATTGATGATTTATGTCTATATATATGTGTGTAGTTCAGTGGCCAACTTGAGAAAAGCCTAAATATTGCTCCAACCTGAATAGGAGGTGTCGGAAAAAAGTAAAACTGCATGGGATTGCCAAACAGTACACTGACACCTATTTTATGGACTAGGAAGAAATAATGCTGGAATGGCAGAGGCGTAGTAACCATTAGGAAGGAGTATACTGGTGTAATTTGTTTCAGATGAAGCTAGCAGTGGCCTACAGCACTGAACACAAGTGTTTGTTATGTATTGTGCTCATTGTGGAAATGGATTATGACTTAGTTTTGAAATAGGAGGTACAACCTTCTTGTTTCAGGGACGGTGGTCAAAAGTCATTGAGGCAGTATTTGGCCTGAGTTACTGAATCCTGAGGCTGACAGCATACTACTGGGTCCAGATAGCGACCAGTGAGGTGGCTCCAGAACTCATTGAAGTAATCGAGCAGAGGAGTCCTTTACTGCAGTCATCACGAAAGTTAAGAAAGTGTGGCCATGGAGCTCAACATTATGTGCCCCCCCCCCTCTAAAATTGACAGTAAATAAAGAGGGAATATAAACTGTTTAAATTGACAGGAACTGTGAACTTTTCCCAATGATAAGACACTTGAAGTCATGATGACAAACAACACTCTAGCTTGAAAAACAAAACCAGTATTAACTCATATTACTACTTCACACTTACAAACGTAAGATAAGAATAATAAAATATGTCAATAACAAGATTAAATTGATAAACTGTGTACATACTACTTGTAAGAATATTGATTGTGATTCCTGGTTCACTGTGTAGTTGAATCAGGATATCTCTATGTAAAGAAATTAATACATATATATATATATATTTGACTTTTCAAACTGACTCTTTTAAGATAGTCTTATAGAGTGTTACTTGTGTGTGAGTGTCACAGTGTTGTAAAGTACTGTGAAATAAATTAAATTGTTTATCTGTCTGTTGTTGTTGTGACTTACACTTCATCATTTTCATAACCCTAGACATTCAACGTAGTCATCACAATATTTCAGAATAGGTCTGACTGAGATATATATATATGTGGTAGCAAGTAAGGTTATCTGTAATACTCCACATTATTAGATACAGATACCTTCACAGCTGATCTCAGTCAGTACACTAGTCCCCTATAAATATTTATAACATCCCATTTTACCACATATATTGGGGTCCGGTCCGGGATATTGAACTTTCTCCTGTTATATATATTGGGAATTATAAGAATTAAAAGGTATCCTTGGGTGGAATTAAATAAGGTTGAGCTCTCAGTGCCTGTGTTGTAATTACATAATTAATTACAGAGTATATTGTTTAGTTAGAAATTGTTTACATTTATCTGTTAGAAAATGGCGGACCTGGCCAAATTTCGATCTGCTGCTGTACAGACTGCGAAAGAGTTAGGAATGGACGGGCAAATTATGATTTCTTATGTCACTGCTGAATGTGACAAATATATTGAACGGGAAGAAAGAAGATTAGAAAAAGAGGCCGAAAGAAAGTTAGAGGCTGAAAAGGAAATTAAGAAGATACAATTTGAGGCTGAGGCTGAGGCTAAGAGGTTGCAGATTGAGGCTGACAAAGAGGCTAAAGCATTGGAAGCAGAAGAAAGAAAATTAGCTGCAGAAAGAGAAGAGAAGAAATTAGCTGCAGAAAGAGAAGAGAAGAAATTAGCTGCAGAAAGGGAAGACAAGAGATTAGCTGCAGAGAGGGAGGCAGAAAAGGAGGAGAAGAGATTACAAAGGGAACACGAGTTACGACTAAGGGAGTTTGAGTTTCAAGGCCATGCTCCTGAAAATGGTGCCAGTCCCTTTACCTCTGATGCTACTGCTAGCCAGGGAGCCTCAACCTCAGCTATGAATTTTCATTTAGATCATTTTGTTGAGAAAGACGATGATATAGAGAGCTATCTAAATAGGTATGAACTATTAGCTACCACACATGGGTTAGAGAGAAAAAGGTGGAGCTTAAAGTTATCTCAAGGACTTCGTGGGGCAGCTTATGAAGTTTTTGCTAAAATGAGCAGAGGTGATCAGGAAAATTATGACATGCTAAAGCAGGCTCTTTTGTTAAGATATGAAAAGAACGCAGAATTTTATAGAAAAAAATTTAGGAATGCTAAACTACTGTCAGGTGAAACCTATCACCAGTTCTCTGCACGAATAGAGACATACTTGGAGAAATGGACTTCTCTGGGGAAAACCCAAGATCTTAAGGAAATGATCCTTATAGAACAATTAAGAGAGTCCATGGCTCCAGACCTGAGAAAGTTTCTCATGGAACAAGGTGCAGAGAGGCTGGGTGAGTTGCTAAATGTTGCTGAAAGGTATCAAGCAGCTCAAGCAGAGGTAACAGGTAATAAAAAGAAACAGGTGGATAATTTTAGGGCACCACAGAACTTTAATAAATTTGATCCTAGAGATCAAAACAAAGGTAAGCACCAATTTGATAGGCCACGGTATGACAATAAAAATAAAACCCCACAATTCGATGAAAGGAAATATGATGAAAGAAAATCTTTCAACCAAGGAAAAGGTGGTGTAAAAATTGTCAGATGGACAATCATGACACTGACCGTTGCAGAAGGAAACCTGTGTATATGGCCACCCTTCAGGTCAGGTCGACCTCAAGACAGGAGGAGGATATTATGTTGGATACCACTCCAGAAGAGATGAGGAAGGCACAGGCTGGGGATAAGACCCTCAAGCCTTGTTTCAGGAAATTGTCAACTTGTCATACAACTCCAGGCAAGGGAGATTTTTACATGAAAAACAAGTTGATGTATAGGAAGACTGGAGCTAGATCCAAAGGTCAGGGACAGCTGGTACTTCCTAAAAGATATAGGGCAGACTTAATAAGGAGCCTACATGTGAAACCAGATGGGGACCATGAGAAAATAGGTACCATCATCCAAAAGGTGGCTCACAATTATTATTGGCCCAAGGCAAGATGGGACATTGAGAATTTTGTAGAAAGGTGTAGCATAGCACATGAGGGAACACCCACAAGTGGGAACATTGATCAGGACCTGGACACGCCATGGGGCAACCGTAGGCCTGACAATAGAAGGAAAAATAAATTTGATAAAGTGGACCAAATGGAATGGGAAGCCCCTTTTCACGGACAAGCTTCACTTAACTGTTTTACAATGGCCACTATGCGGAGAGTGCAAAAAGATGTCTTACCCCAGGATAAGCCGAAAATCCCTCAATCGGACTTAAACAAACTGGAGGAAGAGGATGTAGAGAGGAAATCTCTCATCAAGAATTTTAAGTGGGGAGACAGCCCCAAGAGAAGAATTGGTAGCGGTCGTTTTGTGACTGATAATTCTGGGAAGAAAAATCATCACTATAGAGCTTCCAGTGGAAGAGACCATATCGGTCCATGGACAAATAGGTCCACAAAATTAAAGGTCCATATGTAAGCTCTGTTAAGAACGTGGACTGATGAAAAAGCAGAGGAAAATATCACATCCTCATACCAATATGTGAATGAGCTGACCACTCGTTTAAAAACTGGCTGGAAACTTGCCAATGAAAATTTGAAACAAGCCAGGAAGAAACATGCTGCCTATTATAACAGGAAGGCGAAAGACAGAGATTTGGCTGTGGGAGAGAAGGTACTGCTTCTTCTCCCCGGGAGTCAGAATAAGTTACAGATTGGATGGCAAGGTCCATATACAGTTCTAGAGAAGGTGTCTAGAACAAATTATAAGATAGATAAGAAGGGGAAAGAAAAAATCTATCATGTGAATCTCCTGAAGAAATATTTGGAAAGAGAACATCAGGAAGAGACACATTTGTTGACCTTGTCTATCGCCATGGAGATGAAAAAGGAACCACTTTCATCATTTGAATATCCATTACACCCCTGTGAGACAGCGGCACAGGTGAAAATCAGTACACATTTAACGAAAACTCAGAAAGAGAGAGTGCAACAGGTTCTAGATACTCATACAGAGGTGTTAACAGACCGACCTGGGCATACAAACTTATTGGAATATGATATGAAACTGATAGACCCCACACCTGTCTGTATGAAACCATATTCGATTCCTTTTGCTAAGGAGAAAGCTTTGAAGGAAGAGATAGACTATTTGTTGAAGGAAGGAATTATTTCACACAGTGAATCTTCGTATAGTTCCGGTGTTGTACTCTTAAGGAAGCCCTCTGGAGAACATAGACTCTGTATAGATTACAGGAGACTGAATGCTATTACAGAAGGACAGGTGGATCCATTGCCGGATACAAATCAGCTGTTTGCCAGACTAAATAAAGCTAAATATTTCTCAAAAGTGGATCTGAGTAAAGGCTACTAGCAGATTCCAGTAAAACCTGAGATCAGACAAAATTGTTGGATGTAAACATTTCGGAGGAACGTAATGAATCCCTGAGTTGCCTCTTTGATTGAGGATATTCCGAATGTTTCATACAGGCTAATAAGAAGATTATGGGATCCCCTACGAAAACTCTGCTATCACCAGGTATATGTTATCTCCTCATAACGTACATTTTGAGGAAAATCTAATGTTCTCTGGACATGTCATTGCGCAGACTCAGAGAAGAGAAATGGTGAATAAGGGTTGTGAAGCAGCATTAAGACAAGCAGTCACACTTGCGGCTGTTCAGTAACATAACCGAAAAATATTATTGGTTGTAGAGGTCTGAGGCAGATTTCATGAGCAGTGCCTACTCTGAATGGACCCAACTAAATAAAACCATGATAGCACAACAGCAGAGTAAAGTCAAGTTGACTTACATTTATCTATGTGTATATAGAATAAAGGACTGACATAAGATGTCTGTTTTAAGAGGGGAGATGTCGTGAAATATTCTAATCCCCATATATAAATTAAAACGTAAATGCAAAGCCTAACAAATAAATTTAATAAAAGGAAAGAAGAATGGTAAAGAACAGTGCTGTCACAATGACTGTACTCGAAATCCCCCTTGTTTTCTACTTCGTCTGCAAATTGTAACGCTTTCACGTTGATAGTAAAAGCCTACTGTATCACTACACGCTTTCTTCAATGAAACGTGTACTGCCTTTCTAAGAAAAACCTTGAGATACGCAAGCTGATCAATGACCTAGATTTAATATTTCATTCATTCCATTTTATACACGGCGTAACTAAAAGACAGATGAAAGTAGGAGAGAGAGAGGGACGACTGAAGGCAGGAAGCATGCAACACTACACGCGTCGCGCGATTAATAGTAACGCCAATCCCACGTGTAAGGCCAGCACTAACTTTTTTTCAAATAAACAGTGTCAGAAAAACACTACTACTACTACAAGAATCAGGTTTAAAAACATGAAAAATGCTTATTAGGAAATATGAAATTCTACTGAATTACATCTAAGCTCCTGAAAGTACAGAAGACACCCTATGACAAAGAAGTGAACGCGTGGTAAAAAAAACAAATATACGACTATCTTTGGAAAACACATATTTTGAACGCCACCATGTAGCTCGCTTTAACTTATATATTATTGTACGGCAGGACTTGCTAGCCAAGAATATGTTATGTGTTACGCCTTTAGTCTGTTAATAAAAAAAATTATGGCCAAAATACAATAGTGGGGGTGCCTGACAGCATGAAATCATTTCTGCTCATAAAATTTTTTTTTTATAACGTGTTTGAAAAACATTACGTTACGGAAATAGCCTACCATGTTAACTCCTATTTGATTGGCGGGAATGAGATGTAAGACTAAACACGATTAGTTGGACTGCAAATACTAGTTTTTTGTTGTTATGGGAAACGAATAGAAGGGGTACTTTTTTGAAAAGATGTGTAGACATGGCATGATTGGTTAGATCTGCCAATCTAGTCAGTTCAGAGCGTCTGTTCCTTGCCACATCTTGTAATAAACCTACTAAGAACAGTGCGTTGAGCACCAGTGCATATTTTTTTCTAAAATAAAAGCCTGGGACAAGAGGCAGATCGGAATTTGTGCCTATTCATTGCCAGTCAACGAAACTGTTTATTATTTCCATTGAATTGTGGTAAGCTGAAATATTTGATATCTTTTTAATGAAAATTGAATGTGAATTGATGATTTATGTCTATATATATGTGTGTAGTTCAGTGGCCAACTTGAGAAAAGCCTAAATATTGCTCCAACCTGAATAGGAGGTGTCGGAAAAAAGTAAAACTGCATGGGATTGCCAAACAGTACACTGACACCTATCTTATGGACTAGGAAGAAATAATGCTGGAATGGCAGAGGCGTAGTAACCATTAGGAAGGAGTATACTGGTGTAATTTGTTTCAGATGAAGCTAGCAGTGGCCTACAGCACTGAACACAAGTGTTTGTTATGTATTGTGCTCATTGTGGAAATGGATTATGACTTAGTTTTGAAATAGGAGGTACAACCTTCTTGTTTCAGGGACGGTGGTCAAAAGTCATTGAGGCAGTATTTGGCCTGAGTTACTGAATCCTGAGGCTGACAGCATACTACTGGGTCCAGATAGCGACCAGTGAGGTGGCTCCAGAACTCATTGAAGTAATCGAGCAGAGGAGTCCTTTACTGCAGTCATCACGAAAGTTAAGAAAGTGTGGCCATGGAGCTCAACATTATGTCCCCCCCCCCCCCCCCCCCCCCCACCTCTAAAATTGACAGTAAATAAAGAGGGAATATAAACTGTTTAAATTGACAGGAACTGTGAACTTTTCCCAATGATAATGATAAGACACTTGAAGTCATGATGACAAACAACACTCTAGCTTGAAAAACAAAACCAGTATTAACTCATATTACTACTTCACACTTACACACATAAGATAAGAATAATAAAATATGTCAATAACAAGATTAAATTGATAAACTGTGTACATACTACTTGTAAGAATATTGATTGTGATTCCTGGTTCACTGTGTAGTTGAATCAGGATATCTCTATGTAAAGAAATTAATACATATATATATATATTTGACTTTTCAAACTGACTCTTTTAAGATAGTCTTATAGAGTGTTACTTGTGTGTGAGTGTCACAGTGTTGTAAAGTACTGTGAAATAAATTAAATTGTTTATTTGTCTGTTGTTGTTGTGACTTACACTTCATCATTTTCATAACCCTAGACATTCAACGTAGTCATCACAATATTTCAGAATAGGTCTGACTGAGATATATATATATATGTGGTAGCAAGTAAGGTTATCTGTAATACTCCACATTATTAGATACAGATACCTTCACAGCTGATCTCAGTCAGTACACTAGTCCCCTATAAATATTTATAACATCCCATTTTACCACACTATAACAGGAGAAAGTTCAATATCCCGGACGAGCCCCCAATATATGTGGTAAAGTGGGATGTTATAAATATTTATAGGGGACTTAGTGTACTGACTGAGATCAGCTGTGAAGGTATCTGTATCTAATAGGTGTAGTGTTTTACAGATAACCTTACTTGCTACCACATTATACCTCAGTCAGAATTATTCTGGAATATTGTGAGGACTACGTTAAATGTCTAGGGTATGTATATGATGAAGTGTAAGTCACAACAACAACAGAGAGATAAACAATTTAATTTATTCCACCACACTTGACAACACTGTGACACTCACACACATTTAACACTCTATAAGACTATCTTAAATGAGTCACTGGTAAATTTTCAAATATTTATGTATTAATTACTTTCACTATTATATATCCTGATTCAACTACAAAGTGAACCAGGAATCACATTCAAATGTAATCACAATTTATATGTACAGAATTTATCAATATGAACCTTGTAGTGACATATTTTATTAATATTATCCTATGTGTCAGTTGTGTAGTAGTAATATGAGGTAATACTGGTTTTGTTTTTTTCAAGCTATGTTGTTATTTGTCATCATGACTTCAAGTGTTTGTTTATCTTGGAAATAGTATGGGGAAAAGTTCACAGTTCCTATCAATTTAAACACTGTATTTTCCCTCTGTTTTATTATAAAGTCAGATTTTGAGGGGGGGGGGGGCATAATGTTGAGCTCCTCTGGCCACAGACGCTTATCTTTCGGGATGGCGGCAGGAAAAGACTCCTCTGCTCGATAGCCTCCCTGTGTTCTGGAGACACCTCACTGGTCACTATCTGGACCCAGGAGTATGCTGTCAACCTCGAGGTTCAGCAAAGCTCAGACCAGGTGCTGCTCAATAACTTTAGGACCACGGTCCCTGAAACAAGAAGGTTGTACCTCCTATTTCAGAACTAATTTATAATAAATTTCCAGACTGAACACAATACATAACAAACACTGAGTTCAGAGCGGTAGGCCAACTGCTATCTTCATCTGAAACAATTTTCACCAGTATACTCCTCCCTAATGGTTACTACGCCTCTGCAATTCCAGCATTATTTCTTTCTAGTCAATAAGATAGGTGTCAGTGTACTGTTTGGCAATTCCATGTAGTTTTACTTTCCTCCGACACCTTCTGTTCAGGTTGGAGCACTATATAGGCTTTACCTCATGTTCGCTACTGAACCACACATATATACAGACATAAATTATCAATTTACATTCAATTTTCATTAAAAAGATATCAAATATTTCAAGCTTACCACAATTCAGGGAATAATACACAGTTACGTTGACTGGCAATGAATATAGCACAATTTCGATCTGCCGATGTCCCAGGCTTTTATTTAGAAAAACATGCACTGGCGCTCAACGCACTGGTTCTTTAGTAAGTTTATTGGAAAATGTGGTGCTGATCTGACGCCTCTGATTGACTATATTGGCGGGTCTAACCAATCGTGCCATGTTTACACAGCTTTTCAAAAAAAAGTACCCTTCCTTCCGTCTCCCCCAACAACAAAAGATAGTATTTATAGCCCGACTAATCGTGTTTAGCCTTACATTTACTTTCCGCCAATCAAATAGGAGGTAACATGGGGACCTATTTCCCGTACAATGGTGGTGTGAAAATCTGCCACTGAGCGATTCTGATTTTGGTGTTGTCTGACATCCCTCACTATTTCTTTTGGCTATAATTTGTTAATTCCTAGACTATTTGCGTAACGTTTAACATATTCTTTGTCAGCAAGTCCTAAGGAACCCAAATATATAAATTTAATGGGGCTAAGGGGCTGCGTTCAAAATATGTATTTTCTTCTACCTCCCGTTCACTTCGATCGATGTGGTGTCTGGGTACTGTAATGTTTTCAAACGTAAACCAGTATAATGTCATGTTTCCTAATAAGCGTTTTGTAAGTTTTTAAAACCTAACTCTCGTAATGGTAGTGTTTTTTATCACTGTCGATTTGAAAAAAAGTTAGTGCTTGTGGCCTTACACGCGTGTTAGGGGTGGCATTAATTGTGTATCGCGAGACTGTGGTAGTATTGCCTGCGTTCCGGCTTTCAGCCCCTCCCTTTCTTTCTATCCTTAGTCCATCTGTCTTTCGTTTATGGTAACTTAGTGTATAAAATGACATGAATGGAATATTAAATATAGGTCAGCTTGCGTATCTCAAGGTTTTTCTTAGAAAGGCAGTACACGTTTTATCGTAGAAAGCGGGTATTGAAGCAGTAGGCTTTTACTATCAACGTGAAACGTTACAATTTGCAGACGAAGGAGAAAACAAGGGGGATTTCGAGTACAGTCATTGTGACAGCACTGTTCTTTACCATTCTTCTTTCCTTTTATTAAATTTATTTGTTAGGCTTTACATTTACGTTTTAATTTATATATGTGGATTAGAATTTCACACGACAGTATCCCTGGTACAATCTACTCTAAAATCCTAGAGCAGAGACTCGGACGTCTAGCTGAGCCACAAATGGATGAGGTCCAGTGTGGCTTCAGAGCACATCGAAGTACTCAAGACCTAATCTTCACACTCAGACAGTTGAGTGAAAAGAGTATAAGAGTGAGATCCATCTTTGCTTCTTAGATCTGGAAAAGGCATTTGACAAGGTTCCCTGAAACAAACTCAGTGACTGTTTGGCACTGAAGAACATCCCATCACCTCTGTTTCGTGCTAAACAGAGCTTCTACAAGTCTTGCAGAAATTATATGAGGACTACAAACCATAAGTCAGAAGAATTCAGGACCATCACTGGTGTAAGACAAGGTGATATCCTGTCACCTTATCTTTTCATACTCCTCGTGGACGATGTCATCAAGGCATGTAAGTTGAGGACAGAAAAGTATTCAGTGGAGTACTGGAAGATGAGACAGGTCTGTATTTCAGAGCTGGCATTTGCTGATGATGTTGCCCTGATTGCTAAATCAGAGGCACATCTCCAATCCAACCAGCAAGTCTGGAAGGAAGAGCTGGAGAAGAGGGGGATAATCATAAGGAGCTCGAAAACAAAAACCATGGTGATATTACGAGAGGAAAGAAGACATAGATTAATCTGGGAAAACAGGTCCTGGAGCAGGTCGACCACTTTAAATACCTTGGAGCTGTCATAGACCGAAAGGGAGGCATCAAATAAGAGTTGGCTACCCGAAGAGCAGCAGCTGGGAGACTTTTTAAAGCCATAAATCGAGGATTCCTCAGCAAAAGAGAAGTTGGTAAGAAGACCGAGATGGCTGTATACCGCTCCACCTATGTCCCAGTCTTTACATATGGATGCGAGTCATGGGCAATGACTACAACCCACAAAAGCCAGATCCAAACCTCAGAAATGAGGTATCTGAGGAAGGTGGTTGAAGTAACAAGATGAGACATGGTCCGCAACCAGACAATACGTCAAGGCCTAAAAACTCAACCCCTGCAGACCCAAGTGGAACAGTCCCAACTAAGATGGTTTGGCCGTGTCTGCAGAATAGGAGAAGATCGGCTACCACGACAAGCATGGGAAACTAAGAGTCAGGGATCCAGACCTCCAAGACGACCTAAAGTCCGCTGGGAGGACAACATTAGACAATCTTAGAACGACCGAGGACTAGAATGGACCCAAGCCAGGAGGAAACAGCTGATATAATTGTATGGCGCTCTCTCTCTCTCTCTCTCTCTCTTACAAATCTCTACACCTCACGGTAGAAGAGGAACGACTAAGTAAGTAAGTCAAAAAATGTAACTTCAAATTGACAAAAAGCTTGAAGGCATTTCTTTGATTCAGGGTGTGGTTTTGTGTTAATAAACATATTTATACATATCTGTGGTCAGGATCTCTTCTCCTCTAACTGTCACTTGATGTGCTGGATGTCCTTACTGCCTTAGAATTATTCTAATCAGCTCAGAGAGGACGGGTGAAAGATTGTTCTATATAAAACTTTGTCGGAGTATGGTGGAGAAGTAGCCTCACTACTCTCCATAAGTCAAATCTCTCCCCATAATTTCATTACTGACTCTATTTTCTCTACTTTCACATTACACATTCATAGTCTGTCTACACTCGGACATTCTTAATTTCTCATACTCACGACAGTTTCATTTCTCGCTGTTTTTGTCTTCCCTAACTTAAGAGCAGAGTCAAGTAACCATTTACACCTGGATAGACTGGAGTGCGACGGTACCAGGTTTCAAAGGAGCTATTAGTTACTGGTTATCACCTTTCTGTAGCTATAAAAATCCATACGCCTTATTATGAGCGGTCACCCTCCCTTATCGGTATGTTTGATGACAATATAATCTTTGCAACGATGTTGGTAAAGACCATAAGACACAGTAGGGGTGAAGCTGGAATGTTGCAGATGTTGAGGGTGGAACTGCTGAATACCATGAAGTGTATTCTGATTACACAGACAAAGAGAACCTGAAGCGCACAAGACAGAGAGACAGAGAGAGAGAGAGAGAGAGAGAGAGAGAGAGAGAGAGAGAGAGAGAGAGAGAGAGAGAGAGAGAGAGAGAGAATTTAAACCGATGTAAAGATGTTATATAGGTCAGTCTAGGACTGCCTAGTAGTGTCCTCATTGCGAAAATGAAAGTTGGGACGCATAAGGCGATGAAGCTGGTGAACATTCTCAAGATTATACTGATGAGAAGAAGGTCGACGAAGAACAAAGAAGAGACACTTGCTTAACATTGAGAACTCAATTTCCGAAAGGGACAGCTCTTCAGGAATGTAAACAACCTGCGTACATCACGGAGTGGAGTAAAAAGAGAACGAACGAACGAACGAACTTTATTCTCAAAGGGTTGAGAATTGGGCACGCAGGTCCGTCTGACATTCTGCCCTTCCTTTCTCTCACCTTTCATACTGAATTCATTTATTCTCACATGCATTTTACATATCAATTTCAAGGAATTCAACGTTGTGGAGTAAAATAAAATAGCATACATATTAACATTAACTACTTATAAACATGACATAAAATATGTTGAAAAGTACAAACATCGTCATTAGAACCTACAGTTGACATTATAAGAAAGGATAATCCGATAGGGGGGCATGTAATCAGAACTCATAAAGTATTCGAAAAGTCTACGATTGTATGAATAGGGACTGAGGTTGTTTCTTAGGTTATGTGGAAGACAATTCCAAAGATGAGCAGCAGAGTACGCTAAGCTTTTCTTGAATAAGTCAAGCCTGGGCTTGGGTACGTGCAATTTGTTTAAGCGTTGACTGCGTCTTTGAGACGAGACAGGTAATTCTGCATTTGAGTAAACAAGAAGTCATAAAGATGTTTGTTAAGTATGTAGATGATAAGGCGAATGAAATTGTATGAATGTGATACTACATACGCGACTAAGTAATAGTTGGGATAGTGGCACCGGTACATTTGAGTCTGATATGAGGTAAGAGTTGCTAGAAGCGACAACACGCCTGCGCTAAAGCTGTTGTTCCCTGGGATAAAGTCTGTTTGGAAGTAAACGTTGTAGTTGAAGCAGTTATGAATAAAGGCAAGAAGACAGGTGAATCTATTTTTCTGGAAAGGGACAAAGGCTAAGCCGATAGCACTGTGAGACAGGTAGGATGGTAGATAAAGGTTAAAAAAAAAAAAAAAAAAAAGTTGGTGATATACTGGTATACAAAATGGTATCAGTTCGAGATAACAATGAGCGCGAACATGCCATCCCGTACTTGCTTGTTCAATGAGTATTTAATATTTATAGCAACGATGAAATAATTAGTTTCAATATCATATTTGACTCTACTCTTGAGTTAGGGAAGGCTAAGGCAGCGAGGAACTGATCACCCAAATTCATTAATCTGGACCAAGTAGTGTGAGGTCTCTAACACTTCGCTCCCCTACGGCATCCTCTGCTATTGGACTACATTTGCCTTTTAATCGTCATGCACTGTTCGTATGCATAGTGAAGATCATAGGAAGAACAAGGCACAAGGAGTGACAAAAAAAAAAAGATGGATTTAAATAAGTAACATTTTGTAAAGTATACGTGATTGACTGGCCACTACTGTAAAAGACCCGATGAGAGACTTCTATGTTTCGGACAGCACTCGTCATCACTGTAACTGGTTTCCTTTGAGGCTCCAGGAGGAGCACGACACCTGCGTTACCACTGTATGATTGAGAGATGTAATCTACGTGGGAACTTGATCAACTACCCAACCTGCGCAGCGCTGTATCTACTGGTCATGTAGATGTAGTGTGAGAGTGTAAGCAACGCGAATGGTGTACTGTTCTATGTAATTGACACTTGATAATACTACACTCACACCCTCTTATCCGAGTCAAAGATGGCTGGAACTACAGCTGATATTTTCGTACAGTTTATTAAGGACACAGTCACAAGACAATGCAGACACATCCATATAATCTTGACATCGAAACATGGCGGACATGAAGACAGTTCACTTGAAATGTATAAGCTGTAAATTAATCAATATTCATATATATGTCAGTAAATTGCTGACTCCACATTATTCATCATTCCAAACTCGTAGCAACACCTACTATCTGTTCATCCTGACTGCAACGTCAGATACCTTCTTACATATCTCTCCTTAAATCACTCTTCTTCAGTCGACCCCCAAACATGGCGGGTGACACAAGGATAACATGGTCCATCACTCTAATCGGACGTAGCGTGAAGATCTGTCCTTTCGACGATAGGCTTATAAAACTCCCTCATGTATCAGGCGAGTTTCCTTTTCAACGTTATCGTAATAACAGCTTGTAAACCATCCGGTCTTCCACTCCAGACGGTCATACATTAGGCCTCTGCGAACAGTAAACACTGTGAGTTCCCTCGTGTGCAGACATGGACGTTTAAATACAAGAGCTAGACATATCGCTAATCATGCGAGTCTTTAGAATAATGTTAGTCTCCTGGGTTTCTGTGCATGCATATAGACTTAACAGTCTTAAATGGCTCCAACGGGCTTAATACATTGCAAATTCGTCCTATCAACCGCAGTGAGCACACCTCACCGGTTGATCCAAAAATATATTCAGTTTGCACTGAGAACAAGGAAGTGTAATTATATCAACTCTACCTTGTCATAGAATCCGCACACAACTATATAGTAACTATCAATAAATAACACTGGGGAATTCTATAATACTTTGTGGAAGAAATTCCATCCCCGAAACAATGCAGAGACGTCCAGACATTTCTCGTCTGACTAACCCAGGTCACAACATGACGGCCTTTCTTGCCGGAAATCTGCTACGCACTCCTCGCTAATTTGCCCATGCGCCGTACGCATCAACCTCTGACCTATCCGTCAGCTGGTATATATTCAATATAGGACTTCAGGAGCAGGTAACTAAATATTTACTTTTTCCAAAAGTCAAATTTAGGTATTCGCCCTTTAAATTAGGTTTCTAACGAAAATTACTTTAGACCCGAAATCTTGTTACAACATATTTTCATACATAACAAGTATACAGACAAACTATATTTTTAGATAGCAAAGACTGCACGTAACACATTTATTAAAAGTATACGAACAGCAGTCACCATCATACAGGTCACAGAAAACACTAAAAGAACTTAAATAAACCTTCCACGGCGCTTAAAGGTAGGAGTAGACAAATATGAAGAGCTAGAAACAATAATTTTAAAAACATAACTTCAGAGACAAATGGAAATGAAAATAATCCAGAGTAAGTAGTACAAGAAGCGTGCTACTCCTTACCAAGAAAAGATAAAATTATTATTTTCACTCTGAGAACCGGCCAGATGAGACTCAAATACCATCTGTTCAACAAATTAAAACTCAGGCACACAGACATGTATCAAAGTGGAGGAGACAAGCAAGCAGAAGAGCACAAAGCACAGATAAATACAGTACATTCGTAAAAATTGGTATTGAATCAATTTTACGGTTGACCGATACTCTCAAAATGCCGGACGTTTTTGGGGTCTACACTTTTGTTACCCACAGTCGCAAACGGAAGATAAAAATGGGGAATACAGACAGGTTAAAAAAAATAAAATAAAAAGCGTATAACGGACGTATGGCATAAAATAGAAACAGCGTTATATCGAAAAAGCACTAATCGAGCGGCGTAAAACGGGGGGATTGCTGTATATACTAGACACGTTTTCCACTATAAGAATTGTAAAATTTTCAACGAACGTTTTTCTGTAGGCTTTATAATATTGATGGTATAATTTTGAGGAGTGGTTCGGTAGAATTAGCAAATTTCTCAAACGGGCAATGGCTCCTATAATGTCGAGAAACGTTCTAAAAACATCTTGTACGCGGGCAACGCTGCCTTTATTACAAGCAATGTTAACAACACTCATTCTTGCATAATTGTGCAGTAGGGAAGCAAAGAATAGAAACAGTCTATATCTTACGTCACATTGGCAGAGTGGTTACAGCGCTGGCCTTTCGTTGCCCAGGCACCAGGTTCAAAACACGGTGGCATCATGCTCCAGTCTCCCCAGCTATACAATGATAGCTCATTCTGATCATGTTAGGGAAGGCAAAGGCAGCCAGGAAGGTAACTGGTCACCCCACCTCTCAATGCTGAACTTAGTGTAGTGCAGTCTCTAACATCGCACTCCCCTAAGGCAGAATCAGCTATGAGACTACCTTTGTCTTTTTTAACCATATAACCTACCAGGCATCTCGTAGAAGTCGACTAAGGAAGGTTGGCAGGTAGAAACAGCTTGCAAAGAAACTTCAACAACAACACTGAAAAGTCAACCAAACAAGGCAACTCTATTTCAAGAAGGCTCGAGGTGCATTTTTTGAAGGCCCGGGCTCCTCGGGGAGATGACAGGGGCGATACAGATGGTTCTTGCAGAGAACCAGGGGCGTACTTAAAATAATTGGCACCCATGAAGTATACTACATTTAGCACCCCTCATAAAACACAGAGTGAGTCATGTTTACTGTCGAGCCTGGTTCTGTTTCGGTAACAATAGCTTGTTTTACGATAGTGCAAAACAACAGAATACCACTACAGGCGCTCACTTGGGTTCCTGAGGGTAAGAGGAAAAAAGGAAGACCAAAAGAAACACTCAGAAGAACAATAATAAGAGAAGGAAGAACGTTGGGCCTAAATAATGTGCAAGAGCTAAGAGGAGTGGCGTCACAACGAACAACCTGGAGAGCACTGGTTTCTGCCTTATGCGCCGTGTTTGGTGCTTAAAGAATTTATTATTATTTATTATAAAACACAGAAAAATATGCTCGCAAGTAGATTTTTACAGAATGGGAGAAGATGGCTACAACGACACATATGGAAAAGCAAAAGCCAGAGATCCAGACCTCCTTGACGACCCAGAATTCGTTGGAGGACAACATTAGACAATCTCTGAAGGACCGAGGGCTAGATTCGAAGCAGGCCAGGAGGAAGATAGTCTAAAAGATAGTAAAGCAAACCTCTACAACCCAGGGTAGAAGAGAAGCGAGTTAGTAAGTAGATTTTTGAACAGTACAATACTGCCGTAATAATGTCTGATTGCACCCTTCTCCTGGCTGTCACCTGAGGTGGTCGCCCCCTCCCCGGTCGTTCACCCCCTAGTACGCCACTGCAGAGAACAATGAAACTGCAGGGGAGACCAAGATCTTGAACTCCGTCAAAGGGAGAAAACAAAGGAATGAGACCTCTTATTTATGAAACAATGTCTGCTTCACTTTTGTTCCAGTCATCTCCAACTTCTGCTGGGAATCCCGTCTGCCTCTTTCTCATTTTCTTTTAAGTCTGCCGCGCTTAAATGTGACCTCTACCTCGAGGCTTCTTTTTTTTTTCGCTCACAGTCCTTTCATGAGGATATCTTTTGTTGGGTGTTGTGAACCAAAAGGTCACCGCTTGGCCTAGTTGTGTCTGAAATCTAGGTCAAAGGAAGCTGTGAAAACACAAGCGCTAAAACTGGCTTGGAATTAAAAGAACGCTGGAGTATTTTCGTGAACCTAAATATGTGGCTGTTTTTGTTTTGTTTTGTTTACTAAGAGAAGTATATACATAAGTACACAGCTGTTCATGTTCTCCTAGGCAGAATCTGACAGCCAGACAGGTGAAATACAACCAGTGCACCTGTGCAACTTCTGCGTATAGTCTGAGCTAGAATGTGAGTAAGGCCTCTAAACTACTTCCTCTTCTTCTCTGATCTTTAGCCGCCGACTGTAATCTACAGTTCGTCCCAAAGTCCCTATACGTGTAAACTACAAAATCGTTTGTATATATAAGACAATGAATTTTTATACATTTATGTAATTATTTCGAAATACCTTGTAGATATATTTCTCATGCTCACATCACATGTTCACTATAACTTATCCAAAAGTTATGTTCCGCACTGGCCAGACTGATAGGCAGTGTTAATAAAATGTGTAATAAAGTGTGACAATTGGGATAAATGTCACGATCACAAGTATGAATATACTTTCACGGGATCTCTCACATAATTTTCTTGATTTTGAAAAAGCCGCAAAAAGTTAGTTTGCTGTGACGAGTCAATCTTCGATCATTACATTATCCTGTGCCATCCTTTTAACTTTTTTCTTTGCACTTCCTTTTCCTTTTTCTCAACCGCCTCTTAACGTTGTTTTAGCTTTCATAGTTCAAAGTTTTATCATCACATCTTGTTCTAATTTGTCACTCCCTAATTGTATCTGAGTGCATGACATATTTTTGAAACCACGTTGACTTCTGTTCGTGCAGAGAGAAGTTGCCACATTGACCTTTGTCTTATCGCCAGCTCCAGGCGAAGTAAAAGTCTACATTGAGCGAATGCACTATTGTTAATCTAGAATTATTGTCTGGGAAAATACACAAAACATGTTGTTCACAATGTTCCAATATGGATGGACAGACGTTTTTTTGGAGATAAAGTGGCAGTTAGTAATATATAGTGCCCCAAAACACGGTTGATGACAATCTTGGTGAAGATTAAGACACCGACAGTAAGATAACAAATGTGATGATGGAACATTGAAAGCTACGTAAGGGGACAATATTAGACCAGGCAGAATAATGCCACTGCAAGAGACAGGTCAACACTTAACCAGGCAGAATTACACATCTATGAGAGACACGTTAAAACAGACCAGACAGAGTAACACATTTATGAGATACGTCAACTCTAAAATAAATTGGGTAACACATCTATAAACAAGTATGCAAAGTCTATGAGAGACACGTGGAAATAGACAAGACAGAGTAACACATCTATGAGAGAAAAATCAAACCTAAAATAGACAGGGAAACACATAGATATCAGTAAGAGACAAGTCAGCACTGGACCAGTCAAAATAACAAATCTGAGACAATGTTATCAATTAAACCAGAGTAACATATCATTAAGAGACAAGTCTACAATGAACTAGGCAGAATAATGCATCCATAAGAGACCACGTAAATACTAAACTAGACATAATAGCACAACTATAAGAGAGAAGTCAACATTAAACTAGACAAAGTAACTCTGCTTACGATACAAGTCAACACTAAACTGGACAGAATGGTATAGCTACGAGTTAAAATACAAGGAGTAAACTGGGAGAAAATGGACCACGAAGTGGTTGCGGTACATAAAAGAATTATTTTAACCATTATGCAGTCAAATCAAGACAGACAGGAACACCATCCTATAACTGAATCAACTGACGCCAACAACTGAAAGAAAAACATTTTGTTTTACGTATTTATTTGTTTGTTGTTTATTTGTCACTCAAGTATGCAACTAAAGGACAGCAACAAGTGAAGGGGATTATGACAAAAAACATGAGTGCTCATAAAGAAAACTATGCTGGCATATTCTCAGATCATCAAATCAGAAACGCTACGAACTTAACTTCAAGGCGGGAGATAAGAAGTACACGTGCCGTTTAGACGTGAGTGAGGACAAGTAACAGGCCCTTTTATCTCCAGCAAATGAGTAACTAGGTCGAGGCTAAGAATGTGACCTATTTACGAGGTGAATGGGAAAAGGGACAAGGATGGAAAGGTAGCGAAAGGTCATTGTTATTTGCCCGAAGTGCTATTCGTAACAAATATCTATGTGCAGAAATATCTGTTCAACCCGGTAAATTACTCTTTGTAACACAAACAACCATCAAAGAGATTCGCGCTTCGCTTGTAGATAAAGGTCAGGTTGTGAGATATATAGAAAATCGCGGACAGCTTCGTGGTTCAAATATACTTACTTACTTAGTCGTTCTTCTTCTACCGTGAAGTGTAGAGGTTTGGAAGAGAGAGCGCAATACTATCCTATCGGCTGTCTTCTTCCTGGTCTGATTCCAATCTAGTCCTCGGTCCTGTCGCAGAGTGAAGATAATTTGTCTATTTGAAATTTTCTGTCCATCCTGTATATTGCTTTATTTTCTGTCTATCCTAAGTTTCCGAAAAAATGTTTCTCACGCACTTGCCTTTTCCCCACCTTAACCCAGGTGAAGATACGGTCAAGCAGCGTTCACGTTCGTTAGGAATTTCCAGACTCGTCTGTCTAGAAATTTATGGCCTGTCTTCTTCCTCATTGTTAATACTTCTGAGCTCGGAACCACATAGCACGTACTAGTGACATTCTATATGCAAACTAATTTGCAGCGAGACTTTTGCTATCGTGGGAACGTTTAAAATGTAGCGGGTAAATCGAAAATAATTCTTTCTTTCTTTCTGTCTTTAAGAAACTAGTTTAGACTTCACTTGGTGATAGCATACTGTAAGAGAGAGACGCACGTCTTAGCCTTGTAAAGTAAAAAACTATGCATAGGGAGACTTGAGTTAAACACACATAGTGCCCTCTAGTTTAACTTAACAGACTAAAATTCCGGAGCGGGTATGTATTCGCTTTTCCAGTATATAGGAAATTAGCTCAAATATATAGATATGAAATATATTACTATCATGGTGAAAGTCTAAGTGTATTATATAAACGGGTTTCCTTTACCATGTATGTATCATAAATGCTTACGAAAATTCATTTATTTTCACTGCTTGTATTTTAAAGCGATGTTATGTTACAATGTTTGTATCATTCATAATTTCAATGATCATTTTACTTTTCAATGTTTGTAACATTAATGTATGAGCATATTATTATGAATGCGGGAAGGAATGAACGGTGGAAAGCACAGAAGGATTCTCTAGCGGACCCTCATGTAACTTTGTCTGACAGGGGAGGAAGCAAGTCTTGTTATTGTGTATGTATCTGGACTGGCCAGCTAATTCATTCACAGCAGACAGGAATGTTTAAGAATGGACTGACCTATTTTAGGAATGAGACGCATGCATGGATATCAACATGCCAGCTTAAATTGTTTCTGTTGTAATCTGTATGTTGCAGCAGAAGAGTAGTTACACATGTATTTTTGTTTTGTCTAACAGATTTACGCAGTGCAAGTCTTGTCTCGTATTGCTGAAAAGAGGTTACCTTTGGCCAGTGGCCATATAGTCCTCGTCCACCAGTCACAATAATTCCCTTCAATTATTTCAATTATTTCAATTATTTCAATCATTTCAATCATTTCAATTACTTCAATTACTGCAATTATTGCAACGATTCTCAACACCAGATATTACCCTTAACAACCATCACCCGTACCATACTCCACCCATTTTAACCCTCCATCCCACCTTTGGAAGCAAATTCGTTATCTGTGGATATCGCATCAACTGTGGATACGTTACACCTTTCTTGGATTTATAAAATCGTGTTCAGATTATGTGCCCTTTGTGGATAACTTATTCGAACAGTGAAGTCGTTACCCCAATCTTGGATTTATAAAATCGGGTTCAGATTCTGTGCTCTTTGTGGATACCTTATTCGAACAGTGAAGTTAATTTCAAGCATTGGATTACGATATATTTTTCCAAGAGAACCCCAGGATATAAGTTGTTTCCAACATTCACACCAAAGGAACAAAGGAACGAACATTCATTTACACACAAACAGTATTTCACATATTTTCCAGCAAAAGCCTATCAGGCCTGCCGGGAACTTTACTAACACAATTCATTCATAATCCTTGTTTTCACTATTGGTGTAATAATTTTTTTCTTCTTTAAAATCATCAAATTGTTGTGAGTTTGTTTTCTCGTGATAATCTTTATTATTATTTGCTGTAAAAATCCTTATTGATTTATTTACATTTCTAAATTGAATAAAACTGAGTTAACCTCGATAGGATTGTTCGTTCAGTTCAGACTACCAAATCCTCAATCTAACTTTACTTCTTTACCCTACTATTTGTGAGTGACACAGTGTGTGCAAAAGAGTAATATTGTCGCCAGAGAAAACAAGAAGAGGTGTGTGTGTGGTTTTCTTAGTGAAGAACTCACTGACTCAGCCTGTGCCTTCTGCCTATCTCTCTTGCGCATCACTATCACACGTCCGTGTGCACTATTGTCCATCACGCCTATACAGCTGTCAAGCTTTACCTACTATTAATTATATTTTCATGCGACAATTATTGGGAATCTCGTCCTTGGATTTGAATTTCTGGATTCTTATTTCACAGTGACTACAGGGAATCTTGTCTTTAAATTGTTCTGCAGAAACTGTAAGGAATCTTGAACTATTAGTCTATACTGTGGACTATAATTTTATAACGCCCTAGACAACGACACTTCTGGTAGTATCTGAACAGAACAATTATAATTTTAAAGTAACAGAACGTTGCTGTCACTAATTTAATTCAGGGTTATATAATTACGTTAAATAGTTAACTAAGGTAATTAAGTGGTACATTTAACAGGCAGTAGAGTGTGTATGTGTGTGAGATATTGAAGGGAATTGTTTATACTTGAGTATTACTCAAGTGATGAGACCTTAATTCAGCAGAAATAAGGAATTGTCAAAAAATCCAATTATACTAAACTTCCATTAATGAGCTACATTACTTCATAGAATTAATAGTACTCCCTGGGGCTTAGTAAATTGATTATCAGTTAGTTGTATTGGTTTGTTGTATTACAATACTTCATAGAAATATTAGTAATACGCAGAAACTAGTGTAACATACTGGGAGAGTGTAACAACCTGCACAGAAATATAGAAAATGACTGATTTACTAAAACTAAGGATGGGTCTTTTAAAATACACTAAAGAGGTTGGAATGAGTGAAGTAGAAGGTAATGCATTCATAGAGGCCGAAATAGAAAAACAAAGAGAAGAAAACGAAAGGATACGGGCTCATGAGTTCCGGCTCAAAGAACTAGAGGTTCAAAATCGTCCCGCTTCTCCCACTAACGCTTCATCACCTGACAACGCCTCTGCTGATCTAGCACTCAACTCACCTGCAATGACTTTCCCAATGGAAAAATTTTGCGAGCGAAATGAACAAATTGATCTGTTCCTGGATAGATATGAGCGAACTGCTTCATCGTATGGCCTGCCCAAAAGCATGTGGAATCTTAAACTTTCTCAAGGATTAAGAGGGACGGCTTACGAAGTTTTTACAAAATTAACCCCAGCAGAACAGAATGATTATGACGCTCTCAAGCAAGCACTGTTACGGCGTTTTCAGCTTACAGCCGACAATTACCGAAAGCGTTTTCGCCGATCTCACAAAGAAGGAGGAGAAACATTTGGCCAATTTGCTGCTAGGATTGAATCATATCTCGAAAAGTGGCGCGATTTGGAAAAATTTCCTAAGACTTACGAAGGATTACATGAACTCTTCCTGGTAGAGCAAATCAAGGAAACAATGTCACCAGAGATGAGAAAGTTCCTAGTGGAGCACGGGGCAGACCGACTCGAACCAATACTTACGTTAGCAGAAAGGTTTCAAAATGCTATAGCAGAGACTCAAACCTTCAAACGGAAACCGGCTGAACTTCAACCTAAACCAATCACCCAGCCCACCCAAAATCAGCGATCACAGGTAAACGCTCCAACGCAGGATACACGCAGAGACCGGTCAACTACCTCAAACACGAAAAATGCACAGGAAAACCCCCCTTACTTCATGAGGAGGGAGAGGAAATATTGTCATCATTGTAAGCAGACCTCGACACAATACAAAAGAATGTAGAAATCGGCCCAGCCCGCACTTGGCGGCGTGTTTACAAGGAGACGCACCAGAACAGCATCAAGACAGAACAAAAAGTGGTAAACCAGAACGGAATTCTGTAACGGATCAGATTATCGCAAACGGGAAATTTGTGCGCTGTCTTTATGACACAGGATTACAGTTTGACTGTATAATCGCTTCACATTTGGTCACACCCGAGCAGATAACCTCGGAGACAGTAGATCTGTGTGGAGCCGTGAAAGGAGACACTCGTATGACATTGAAAATAGCAAACGTTTATATTGATTCAAAATTTGTTAAAGGATGGATTCGAGCTACCATTATGGAGAATCCAATCTATGACGTAATTCTTGGATGTCGCTATGTGTTCTTGGGGGAATCAAGAAAACCTCTGATAGCTGCAGCAGTAACTACAAGAGGTCAGGCGAGGACAGAACAGGAACCAGGACCAGTGACAAACCTGCTACCACGGGAATTGAAGGATGCTCAACACAAGGATCCAACACTGGGACTATGTTTTAAGAAACTGCCACTTGCCAGTAACCCGCTGAAAAAAGGAAACTTTTATTCAAAATCGGGATTACTATACCGTAGGTCGGGCAACACTGGACAAGAACATAGCCAGTTGGTTGTTCCAACTACTTATAGGTCACAAATTTTAGAGATGGGACACGCTCTTCCTTTTAGCGGCCACATGGGACAAAATGCTACCATGCAAAGAATAGCAGCGCACTATTACTGGCCTGGGATGAACGGGGACATCATCCGATTTGTGAAATCCTGTGCGCAGTGCCAAAGGGTGGCACCAAGGCACTGGACACCCCCTGCTCCATTGGGGGAAATGCCTATTGTCGGTACTCCATTCGAAAGAGTAGCTGTAGATATAGTAGGCCCACTCTTAAGAACCAAGCAGAGAAATTGCTGTATTTTGACTCTAGTCGACACCTGTACTATGTGGTCAGAAGCAGTGGCACTCCCTTCTTCTGATTCTGTGCATGTCGCAGAAGCGCTCGTGAGTATTTTCACAAGGCTCGGATTTCCACAGCAAATACTCACTGATAATGGATCGCAGTTTAGAGGACATCTGATGGAAGAAGTCTTTAAGATCTTCCGTACTCAGCATATCCACACCTCACCCTATAATCCACAAGCAAACGGACAGGTAGAGAGATATAACGGGACCCTCATCACCATGCTGCGAAAATTAGCACAAGAAAGACCCGAAAACTGGGACTTATTCTTGCCGGCTGCCTTATTTGCCTATAGGGAAGTGCCGCATGCCTCCACTGGTCTACCTCCTGCAACATTATTATTTGGACGGCCAATAAAGGGACCCATGGAAGCATTGCTTAGGTCTTTAACCGACCAGAAAGCAGACGAATCTATTGTATCTGCATCAAAATATGTGCAAGAACTGAAGAAAAGGTTAAAGATAGGTTGGGAATTAGCCAACACTAACCTCCGACAAGCTCGTGCCAAGCATGCAAAACGGTACAATAAGACTGCGAAGGAAAGAGTACTACAACCTGGAGAGAAAGTACTGCTGTTACTCCCAACAGGGAATAACAAACTTCAGATAGGATGGCAGGGACCATTTGAAGTACTCGAGAAAATCTCTCGAACAAACTACAAAATCTCCATACGAGGGAAGGAAAAGATTTATCATGTTAACTTACTTAAAAAGTACATGGAACGCCTCGCTGCTCCTCAAGCACATCTCCTGACCTTAGCGGTTGCAATGGAAGCGGATAATGACCCCCACGAATATGCTGAATACCCGCTAAAACAGGAAGAATCACACACGGATGTGAAGCTCTGTGAAACATTAACTGAATCGCAACAGCATGATGTAAGACAACTGTTGGCTGAATATTCAGAAGTGCTCACCGATAAACCGGGACTAACCAACCTCTTGGAGTTTGATATAAAAGTATTAGATCCTAAGCCTGTCAGGACTAAGATTTACCCAGTCCCATACGCTAAAGCCAACGCTTTACGAGAAGAGATTGACAAGCTACTGCAAGATAACATAATCTCTGAATCGACATCCCCATACAGTTCGAGTGTAGTGCTTCTACAGAAACCCAACGGGGAAACTCGGTTATGCATCGATTATAGGTTACTCAACACTGTAACAGAGTTCCAACCAGAACCATTACCGAGCCCTAATGAACTCTTTACAAAGCTGAGCAGAGCAACCATTTTCTCTAAAATAGACCTTAGTAAAGGCTATTACCAAATTCCGGTAAAGGAAGAGATTAGACCATTGCTCGCCTTTAGTACCAGTGACGGACATTACACGTTCAATGTAATGCCTTTTGGATTACATAATGCACCTGGAGCTTTTACCCGGATGATGAGAAAACTATTACACCCTTTACAAAGCAATACCATTCATAATTTTATGGATGATATTCTCATCGCAACGGCTACATTTGAAGAACATGAAGAAGCGTTAGCCCTGCTCCTCAGGCGGCTCAAGGAAACTGGTTTAACAGCACGCCCAAGCAAGTGTCTGATTGGATTCAGAGAACTTGAATTTTTAGGACATACGATCACTCATGGTTGCTTGTGGCCAGTAGAGAAAAACGTTGACAAAATCCGTAATGCAAAGCGACCCATAACGAAAAAGGACACTAGGTCGTTTTTGTCACTCTGTGGTTATTATCAACGGTTCATTGAGAACTTTAATAGTTTGACTGCACCGTTGACTGACCTCACAAAGAAAGGTCAACCGGAAAAGGTAACATGGACGGCTCAATGTGAGAGCGCCTACACCACACTCAAAGAAAAGCTGACGACGAAGCCCATATTACGCCTCCCAGACCTCACAAAGACCTTTGTGCTAAGAGTAGATGCCAGTAATCTTGGAATAGGATCAACGTTGCTTCAAGCTGATGAAAACTACCCGGAAATGCTTTTTCCCGTGGCCTATGCTAGCCGAAAATTGAACGCTGCAGAACGCAACTATTCAACCATTGAAAAAGAATGCTTGGCTCTAGTGGCGGGAGTAAAAAGGCACCACGAATTTCTTTATGGAGTCTCATTTGTCGTGCAAACGGATCACGCACCCCTCACGTTTCTAGCAGCTTGCAAAAACCAAAATGCAAAAGTAATGCGATGGGCTATTTTGCTAAGTGTCTAGTCTTTCAGGGTCGAGTACATCCCAGGTCCTGAAAATGTAGGAGCAGATTTTTTAAGCAGACATTCAGTAGAGGAACTCGCTAGTTGTGGAGAAAATAATCTTCTAACGCCAGCAGATAAGAAACAATCTGAGGAAACCTCGGAAGAAGTACAGAGAAGAAACTAATGGACGACACCGGGAATGATACACACTAGCCAAATTATCATCTCTCTCTGATTTAGTTGGGCAACTAACTTAAGTTCGGGGTATCTGTCGCAGAGTGAAGATAATTTGTCTATTTGAAATTTTCTGTCCATCCTGTATATTGCTTTATTTTCTGTCTATCCTAAGTTTCCGAAAAAATGTTTCTCACGCACTTGCCTTTTCCCCACCTTAACCCAGGTGAAGATACGGTCAAGCAGCGTTCACGTTCGTTAGGAATTTCCAGACTCGTCTGTCTAGAAATTTATGGCCTGTCTTCTTCCTCATTGTTAATACTTCTGAGCTCGGAACCACATAGCACGTACTAGTGACATTCTATATGCAAACTAATTTGCAGCGAGACTTTTGCTATCGTGGGAACGTTTAAAATGTAGCGGGTAAATCGAAAATAATTCTTTCTTTCTTTCTGTCTTTAAGAAACTAGTTTAGACTTCACTTGGTGATAGCATACTGTAAGAGAGAGACGCACGTCTTAGCCTTGTAAAGTAAAAAAACTATGCATAGGGAGACTTGAGTTAAACACACATAGTGCCCTCTAGTTTAACTTAACAGACTAAAATTCCGGAGCGGGTATGTATTCGCTTTTCCAGTATATAGGAAATTAGCTCAAATATATAGATATGAAATATATTACTATCATGGTGAAAGTCTAAGTGTATTATATAAACGGGTTTCCTTTACCATGTATGTATCATAAATGCTTACGAAAATTCATTTATTTTCACTGCTTGTATTTTAAAGCGATGTTATGTTACAATGTTTGTATCATTCATAATTTCAATGATCATTTTACTTTTCAATGTTTGTAACATTAATGTATGAGCATATTATTATGAATGCGGGAAGGAATGAACGGTGGAAAGCACAGAAGGATTCTCTAGCGGACCCTCATGTAACTTTGTCTGACAGGGGAGGAAGCAAGTCTTGTTATTGTGTATGTATCTGGACTGGCCAGCTAATTCATTCACAGCAGACAGGAATGTTTAAGAATGGACTGACCTATTTTAGGAATGAGACGCATGCATGGATTGGCCATATAGTCCTCGTCCACCAGTCACAATAATTCCCTTCAATTATTTCAATTATTTCAATCATTTCAATCATTTCAATTACTTCAATTACTGCAATTATTGCAACGATTCTCAACACCAGATATTACCCTTAACAACCATCACCCGTACCATACTCCACCCATTTTAACCCTCCATCCCACCTTTGGAAGCAAATTCGTTATCTGTGGATATCGCATCAACTGTGGATACGTTACACCTTTCTTGGATTTATAAAATCGTGTTCAGATTATGTGCCCTTTGTGGATAACTTATTCGAACAGTGAAGTCGTTACCCCAATCTTGGATTTATAAAATCGGGTTCAGATTCTGTGCTCTTTGTGGATACCTTATTCGAACAGTGAAGTTAATTTCAAGCATTGGATTACGATATATTTTTCCAAGAGAACCCCAGGATATAAGTTGTTTCCAACATTCACACCAAAGGAACAAAGGAACAAACATTCATTTACACACAAACAGTATTTCACATATTTTCCAGCAAAAGCCTATCAGGCCTGCCGGGAACTTTACTAACACAATTCATTCATAATCCTTGTTTTCACTATTGGTGTAATAATTTTTTCTTCTTTAAAATCATCAAATTGTTGTGAGTTTGTTTTCTCGTGATAATCTTTATTATTATTTGCTGTAAAAATCCTTATTGATTTATTTACATTTGTAAATTGAATAAAATTGAGTTAACCTCGATAGGATTGTTCGTTCAGTTCAGACTACCAAATCCTCAATCTAACTTTACTTCTTTACCCTACTATTTGTGAGTGACACAGTGTGTGCAAAAGAGTAATATTGTCGCCAGAGAAAACAAGAAGAGGTGTGTGTGTGGTTTTCTTAGTGAAGAACTCACTGACTCAGCCTGTGCCTTCTGCCTATCTCTCTTGCGCATCACTATCACACGTCCGTGTGCACTATTGTCCATCACGCCTATACAGCTGTCAAGCTTTACCTACTATTAATTATATTTTCATGCGACAGGTCCTTCAAAGATTGTCTAATGTTGTCCTCCCAGCGGACTCTGGGTCGACATGGAGGTCTGGATCCCTGGCTCTTAGTTTCCCATACTTGTCGTGGTAGCCGATCTTCTCCCATAATGCAGACATGGCTAAACCATCGTAGTTGGGACTGTTCTACTTGGGTCTGCAGGTGCTGGGATTTTAGGCCTTGACGTATCGTCTGGTTGCGTACCATGTCTCTTCTTGTTACTTCAACCACCTTCCTCAGATACCTCACTTCTGAGGTTTGGATCTGGCTTTTGTGGGTTGTAGTCATTGCCCGTGACTCGCATCCATAGGTCAATCAAGACTGGGACATGGGTGGAACGATATACTGCCGTCTATGTCTTCTTACCAACCTCTCTTTTGCTGAGGAATCCTCGATTTATGGCCTGAAAAAAACTCCCAGCTTGCTGCTCTTCGGGTAGCCTAATCTTCTTTGATGCCTCCCTTCTAATCTATGACTATCTCCTAGGTATTTAAAACACATTAACTACTGAATTGAAAAACACACTGTGGCCGAATTAAATTATTTTCCCATTTTCATCCTGTAGGTATTTGCACAAAGTAAGCTGTAGTTTTCGTAATTGTTTACAGATTTTTATGCACTACACGTCATTTTAAAGATAAATGAATGTACTATTACAATAAACACCGGTTGTAACTCTAATAGAGGTTGTTGCTATTTAACGGCCCTCCGATGGCCGAGGACTTGCAATATTTTCACAATTATAACTGCTTGCGCCCCATCTCTATCAAAATCACAATTTCAATCAATGTGCACACCGTTTTCACTGTTGTCCTCGTCGCTAGATCTATCAGTCAATTGTTGAAACATGTTTCTATCCTATTCAGCCGTTAGACGAGATGTACACGCATTTTTGTAGTCCTATCACTAGTTGCCATGGTAAACAGTTTTACACGATTTGGTAACTAACCCAAAACGCTGAAAAATATGAACATAATATCAATTTTCCAGTGTTCTACAACAACCATGCTTTGGGAATTTGTTTTCCGGTGGCAACTTAAAATCTCGAACCAGATCAGAGAGTGTTTCAGTACATTTTTCATTCGTTTTATTACTAAAATTAGATTGGCGCTCTGAGCGGCTTGCGGTCCAAATGTGATTATATGTGAGCCGCTGACAGCGGCTTGCGGTAGTTAATGTGTTAAAGTGGTTGACCTGCTCTAGGACCTGTTCTCCCAGCTTAATCTGATGCTTTCATTCCTCTCGTGATATCACCATGATTTTTGTTTTAGAGCACCTGATAACCATCCCTCTCTTCGCCAGCTCGTCCTTCCAGACGTGCAGAATGTATTGAAGATGTGCCTCTGATTCGGTTCAGATATATTGAAGAGTTATGTGGTTCTGTTTACAATTTTGCACACGTCACATAATTATGTCATCTTGTTCAAAATTGTGTGTACAACGTCACCACGTTTTGTGATCCTTTCTGTCACAGCAATAATCTTGTAACAATTCTTCGAATTTTTAGGCTTCAGCTTTTTCATCGCGGGCCAGCGACTGGTCACTTGCGATTATTTTAAATGTTACTAGTTTAAACTGTACCACAATAGAGAGTAGTGTGCAACATTTCAGCTCCCTAGGCCATCTAACGCCCAGTGAACCAAGGCATGTCGTAAAAGGCAACTAATATAAGGTTGTGCAAGGGACAAACTAACAGCTACAGAAACAACCTCTATAAGTTGTGTTCTAGGGTAAGCTTCCTGAAAGGGGCCATCTATAGTTGAACCTCCAGTCGCCATAAGGAGCGAAAACAGAGATAGTGATTGATGAAAATGATGATGATAATAATGATGATGGTGACGGTAATGATGATAAAGATGGCGATGATGATGGCTTTTTTTTCCCCCACAGAAGGAAAACCTAAGCAGCAGCCCAAATGTAGACAGAGTGAGAGAGGGAGAAAGAGTGAGCGATGTGATTTTGAGCCTTGACCTGAAGGAGGGGTGGAGGAGGTATAGGGCGACGGTAGGAAAATCGTGTCCCCTTGACCTAATTACAAACCATTTTCCGCGACCAGTTTCGGAAATTGGGCCAAGAGATTTCTTACTCATCCCCCGCCCCTAGCAAACTTGTCGCATTCCGCGTCTCACTTTCTCTCCATTGTTTCTGCTTCCACTCCTCCAGCTGTGCCAGTCATTCTCTCCATCACACGTGAACTCGCGTCATGACTCATACACACTGGAGCATGCACTATTTTTCTTTAATCAGAGTTTTGCCTCGTTTTGACAAGGCGCGCCGCGTTCAACCTAGAATCAAGGTCGGTCGGTTATATTAGGGCGTATGTCGAAATATAATATAATTTGGTAGTCATTAATGGATAAATTGCATGCACTCGTGTCTTCTCGGTATCAATAGTCAGTGATGCCGACTAGAGTCTGTGATGGTATTGTCTCCCCTGCTTTGCATTAGTGGTCCAACAGTGGACAAAACACAAGAGTATCTAATATGGGCTTCACATGTATCTACCTTCGCACAAGATTACTCTTGGCAGAGATGTACGCGTAGATAGAAGGGTGATGACACTTCTATTACAAATGGAGTCTTCACAAGATATTCAGAATAAGCGAGGGCAATACTGCTTTGGCTGAATATGTTAACTCTGTAATTCTGCAGACCCTTTTGTGAAGGATTTAAGCACTTATTACTTTCAGCTCGTTTAAGCCCCCACCCCTGATTTACTCAGTGGAATTCTATTATTTTAGTATAGCTCTGTTTAGAGTGTGTGTAGTAATTGGGTTGAGACAAACATGCAGTACCTTTAAAATGATTAAATTGAAGGTAAATTTGTAACATTACAAATAACAAAATTTAATAATTACTTTAGGTTTTAACAGTTGGAAATAATTTGAATAGTTATGGATCAAGAAAAGCTATCATCGCAGTCTTTAGCGAATGTGAGATATTAAAAGAAGTTCAAGTGGCAGCATAGATTTGAACTTAGCTGCCAATTACGGTTCTGTTCATTCTTATGGGTTGGTTCTTTTCACTCTGCTCGCGCTCGTCTCTGATCAAGGTTATCGAGCGTAGCTCGTTTCCCAGATATGTCAAGTAGAATCTATCACGTGGGTCCTTCGTCTTAAAGCTTAGGCCGCGGTTCCATTCTTGTTCCAGAAATAGTACTTTCTGCTGGTACTACCAATAACTATGGTAAAAGAATAGAACGAAAATATATGTTAGTTTACATGTTAAACCTCAGAAATGAGGTATCTGAGGAAGGTGGTTCAAGCAACAAGAAGAAACATGGTCCGCAACCAGACGATACGTCAAGGCCTAAACACCCACCCCCTGCAGACCCAAGTAGAACAGTCCCAACTAAGATGGTTTGGCCATGTCTGCTGAATGGGAGATGATCGGCTACCACGACAAGCATGGGAAACAAAGAGCCAAGGATCCAGACCCCCAGGACAACCCTGAGTCTGCTGGGAGGGCAACATTAGACGATCTTTGAAGGACCGAGGACTAGAATGAAACCAGGCCAGGAAGAAGACAGCCGATAGGATAGTCTGGCGCTCTCTCTTCCAAACCTCTACACCTCACGGTAGAAGGGGAACGACTAAGTAAGTAAGTTCACATGTTAGTAATGAAACATAGAATGAAAAATGCACTACTTACGCCAATCTTGGCTACAGACAGATGAATAAAAGAGATGAGTCGGTCTCTTACACGTGTTGGGAGATTAAAAGAGATTCCCTCTCTGACACCGTGTGTTTCAGTTTTACTTAGTCCTGGTTTTCCTTGTTACAATGCTAGAGATTTCCTGGGCTGTTTTTTGTAAGTCCTTTTGGAATACTCTAATAAAAGGTCCAGTCCGATAAAAGGAATTCTTGAATTCTAATTTGGCAAGTCTGGATTCTTCTGGCGAGCGTGTCTCACAGCAGTTTTTGCACCGTGAAGTGGGTTTGAAGAAACGCCAGGTTATATTCCTCCTCAATGTTTTTATGAAACAAATCAGAAAGATCCAATCATTTCAAATCATGCAGATAGGGTGTGATATTTTCACGTGAAATAAGCTGCGTGCCTGCAAAGGTCACGTATTACCATATAAGAGGTTCGGTTATGGTTCTAGTAGAGGAGTGTGGTAAATGACTACACTGCTTTCTCAGACAGGTAATAGGTGTGGGTTGAACGAAAGTGATCCTAACAGTGACGTAACTTATAGAGCACATAGCTACATCGATTAACAGTGCAGTCAACATCGGGGTAAGGAAGAAACTAGAGATGTGCGGTAGGTACGTTATGCGCCTGCACATCTTACCGAGCGACCTCCAAGGTACTCATGCGAGGACTAATCGGATATGGATCGGCGTTAGAGTTCCTACGGGATAATTATTCTCCGTAGCTCGACTAGGAGCACGAGGATACACGATGCGCATTCAATCTTAGAAGGCACGTAGTTAGAGGGATGTGGATATACACTAGGGCAAAGGATAGGGTAATGGGAAGTAACTCTATTCTTAGACATGGGCGTCGGGTATAGAAGGCAGAGGACGAGCGTTTAGCGGGGCTGGAGAGTAGGGTAACGAGAGTAGCATGGAGGAGGAAGGGGGCAGAGCGCCTGGATAGAGTTTCGATTCTAAGCATGATCTAGTTATAGTATAGTAGGACACGAGAGTATCGGACGAGTGTGGTGATGGAGTGACGATAGCCTTCACTGCGTAAGGCGTATGGTTGGTCGAATGGGTATTGTAATACCATACTAGAGAATCTGCAGGTGTGAAATGTGTCAGGTGTGTGCAACATAGAAGGAGGGACGCACTGGAGGGGATAAGTTGCACTGTGACAGTGCGAGTAGAGGTATTGGTATAGAAGATATGTGTTGCAGTTCATATAGGAGTGTGTATCGGGGGGTACGACAGGGGGAGGACGTGGGTGTACTTTTATAATTCACGATGGGCTCTTACTGTGTAGGAAGTGCTGTCAACGGAAAGTTCGGTGAGACACATCTGACACATTAGTGGGGGGGTGGATTATAGGGTGTATTATTGGAGGTGCACTGATTTTGTGGTTTGACATAACACGGAAATCTTAAAAGTCGGCCCTGATCGTGGAGAGCAGACTGGGATGTGGGATTTTGTTTCGTGACTGAAGATGGTGTCATTGGTAGACACACAGGGGTTATATGTCTTGGAATTTTGGTTGGTACATTGCATTGAGAGAGTTGGTACGTGCTCAGTTTGTGTGAATGAGTGATGAAGGAAGTTATGTGACGATTGAGAGGTATCGAAATTGTTGGTGAACCTATATTAGGAGACTGTAAAGCATAGTTCAGACTGGTGTGGAGCATGGTTTTGGAGGTATGTGGACGTTGAGATGGACATCAACAGTTTGGATTACGGTTACTTAAGTTTTGAATGTGTTTTGTCAATGTATTCGAGACGCATGCTAGATTCTATGGGTTATCAGTGTTAGCGTTGGATGAGTATAAAGTAAAAATGGACATGACGGGTGGTAGTTCATCTGTAGCGAATAGTTAATTATATGCGGAGGCGTATTTAGTCGGTTAATTATACCATGTAATGATCATTATCACTTGACACATAGGAACTAGTGTTAGTATTTGGGGGAAGAATGAAGTTAAAAATGTTCGATACTGTCTCTGGTATTGTGAATTCTCAAATGTTCTGACAGTGAGGTAATTTTTGTGACGTTGAGCGAAGGAACGTAGAGTGTGGTATTTTTGGTTAAAGAATGCTATCTAGGTAAATTGAATTAGTTATGAAAAATATACTGTCGGATCGGGACAGAGAAGGAGGAAATGATTGGTATAACTGATTAGAGTGTGCGGCAGACGGGGATAAGGATCAAAGAGCGTTGTTTGAGCGTAGTGTCCCGGTACGTTGATGGTGATGGGCAGGATGAAAATGAACGAGGTAGTTAAACTTACGATATGTGGGTGGTAGTGGGTAAAAAGTGAAAGTCTATGTACATTCGTAGTGACCTTTTTGTGACGTGATTAATTGTATACTAAAATGAGGTGAAGTCGTCAAGATCACAAAAATATGGAGTGTGACGACAATAGTTGGGAGAAATTATAAAGAGGTATAGAAATTAAAATTGAGAAGAGGGGGATAAGATCTTGACACAACGGAGGTAATGAATTACCGAAAAAAAAAAAGGTGAAAAAACATTCAGTCAGAATAAACAATATATAGTATACATTAAATAAAAGACGAGAAAAGTTAGGTAAAGTAATGAGCACTAAAGGGGTTGTTAGTATAATTGGGTGAGGATATAGGAATGGGGTTGAGAAGAAGTGAGGAGTGAAAAAGATATAAAGTGTTACTGTAGCTGGTAAGATCAAAATGTATATCAAACTGATAAAAACCAATAAATAATGGAAATAATAAAACAGTTTGGTTGGGTTGGATGTTTTTTTTTTTGTTGTTGGAGTTTTTAATTGGGAGGGTGGTGGGGGGTTTTTTTATATTTTTGTGGGGTTGTTGTGTGGTTGTGGATTGTTGATGGGTAAAGTTATTGTATGTGAGTGCTATGTGTGGGAGGGTGTCAAGTTATATTGTTCTCTGGGGGGGAGTGGGGGGAGGGGGGAGGGGGGGGTGCGAAGGGGTGGTGGGGATGGAGTGGTGTCTGGGCGTGTTGATTGGGGGGGGGGGAGGGGGCTAAGGGGGAGTGGAGTTGGGGGGGAGGGGGAGGGGGGGGGGGGGGGGGGGAGTGGGGGGGGGGGGGGGGTGAAGTGAAGGGGACAGGTGTTACTAGATTAGATTGGAGGGAAGTTGTATGACGGTTGGACGAGGTGAAGGGGGGGTATAATTGATTACGAGGGGGTGTGGGGCGGGGGGACATGAGGTGTGAGGGTAGGAGGGGGGGGTCAGACAGTGTAGGGGGTATGGGGGTGGGGGGGCTGGTCAGGTGTGAAGAGGAGTGTGTGATGGGAGTGGGAGTGGGGTGGGGATGGGTTTTTGAATTTGGAGGTTTTTTTTTTTATATCTTATTGTTGTGGGATAAGAGTAGGCACTAGGAGGACTTTATGACAGGATGAGGCACATAGTAATGAGGCGTGTTCTATTATTTAGTAGCGGTACTGACACTATATTGAGGGCTGAGTTTATATGTAGATGTAGTAGAAATGAGTGTCATTCTTACAGACAGTGGAGTATTTTTTTTAGGAGTCAGGCGGTAAAGGTTGAGTTTTAGAGTCTGGATAGTACATGGACATCAGCGTGAGGTGGAGGGATAGAGACAATACTGTATGTTGAAGTAGTTGGATGTTAGTGTATATGTATTCAAGACGATTTGCTGTCATTGAGTGTACTGATGTAGACTTAGGGTTACACGTATGTATTGAGATTTGTGATGTGTGATCTGTGATATTTTGACTATTCATGGGTGATTGAGTTTTGCATTTTGGGGTGTTAGGTTACGGTGTAGATGGTACTTTTGTGGTGAGATTTGATTAAGACGAGGAATATGCAATAAGCAAGGTTTGGTGTAGGATATAAGATGAGAATAGTTAATGATATACGTGGTAGACGTGATATTATGTCATTAATGTGAGAGGATAATTTAGATAGGTTTGTTGTGTATTCTAAGGGGAGGATCGATGATAAGGGTGTAGGTTATGTTGTTGGTCATGGTGGTTAGACATATGGGAGCACTGACATCAGAATGTAGTTTGTGGATGTTAGTTTATATTAGAATTAGTGAGAAGTTTTAATTTAGTGTTTTTGTAGTGTATTTTAGGTTATGTTTATTTTAATGTGGTAAGAGTGTAATAGTATAGGAGGTATATATGATTATGGGTTAATGGTTACGTTGTGTGATAGATATAGTCAGACATGTGGGGTGTTTAGGTAGTATGTGATCTATTGGTGTTTTTGAAGTTATCAGGTTTAGTCGTATATAGATATTTGATGTATATAGGTGATTGGGTTTTGTATTAAATTTGTAAGTATTGTGGGTGGTGTAGCATAATGGGGGATGGGGTCTTTTTTTGATTTGAGAGGGGGGGTGTATGACAAGAAGCGAATTAGTTTATTTTTGGGTGATAGGTAGTGGTACATGGTGAAGGGGTGTTATGTTATGGTTGATTATGAATGGAGTGTGTAGTGTGTTAGGGATGGAATTATTGGTTGTGGTGTGGGTTTTTGGTTGGGGTTGCTCATGTGTTTGTTGAACATGGGTTTTGTTTTTAGAGATTATTATTATTATTGTTGGTATGTGAGTGGGTAGAGGTCACTAAGGTGCGCACTGTTCGTGTTGTGTTTTTTGGTGTAAGGTGGAAGTGTATGTGGTTTGTTGGTGCTACTGGATTGTTAAGGGTCTGTTGTATCTGTAAAAATGTCCAATTGGTTGGGTGAGAAAAACAAGTTGAGAGAGTGATAAGGGAGTGTTCATTGCGAATGATGTATGAACATGAAAGCTACCTTTACGGTAATATCAAGAGATATTGAATATAGAATGTAGTGTATTGATTACTTACGCTTATATTTCTGAGAAGATTTAGTTATGGGATGTTAATCACGTAAGCAAGGACAACACTACAGATAATGTCAATTAATTTTATGCATGGCACACACTGACACCTAGTACACTCCACATACAGAAAGACAACCTGTGATCTACGTGCAAAACTAAAATGGGACGAGATAGCTTGTCTGCTAGGATCGTTGTTAGGATGTAAGATGGCTCTTATATACTTTTTTCTTAGTTTATTGCAACGTGGCTTTTACAATTGTCTTTTGATCTTGCATGTTGGTTGGAAATGTTGGTAGTCTTGGTGTAGTCTTTGTACATTGAATGGTTTTACATGATCAAGTGGTAGGCGCAACATAGTCTCTCCAACCATGTTAGAAAATATATCCTACTACTGTTCATGGTGTCTAAGTTAATATGAAGTTGTTATGTTGCGGGATGGGTTGTTTGTACAGACAAGTAAGTGCGCAGATGATTCATCGCGAAGGTGTCAATGATCCCTTGGTGGGTGTACTTCTTTTGGGTAGGCGGGCATTGTTCTGTGAAGCTACAGCTGTTGATATTGTAGATTCATGAGAATTGGGGTTATCTTGGGTTATAATAGCACACTATCTGGGATGACTGTGTCACTCAGACAAGAGGATTAATATAGATAGTGGGCGCGTGGCAGTGTGGAGGGGCGAGTGTGAGTAGATTAGAACGTTTGGGCATAGTGAGTGAAGGAGGATGTGTGACAGATAACTATATTCATGGACGAGAGTTGGCGGACATGTCTTGAGGTGGTTGAGTTCCGCAGTGGTATCATATTAGGATTACAAGGCGACATCTTTTTGCGCGGGGAGGACTAGAGCAGTTATGATAGAGTATAGATTTTGGATCCGTCTAGACTGCCCCTGCAGTCTGTAGTAATATTTCTCTGGGGAATCCCAGATGGCTGGAACTTCTCTCTCTTGTTTAAGCACACGCCTTGTTAGCAATCATTCCTTGCAATTTGAGAGCTTGTCACACTGCCAGTTCCATCACGTGACATCGCGTGGCTATTGGGCTGGGGTAGCTAAGCGGCGTTCTGGGCATTCAAACTACTGCATTTTCTAACTCCTAACAGTGGGAACACCCCAATGTAATGGATTGATGATTTATTCTGCCTTTCCATGAAGGCAAATTCCAGCCGAGTGCCCAGTAGTACCTTAACTCAGTCGGAGTTAAGGGGTTCTCGGGAACTGTGAAGAATTTCCCACTCAAACAGTAGCTGGCAAACTGCACAAGATCTCTACCACCTCACGACATAAGTTCTAGGGACAAAAAGTATTTAGAGACAGAAAGGGACTCAATATAGTTGTTCAACACCTGGACAGAAAAACGAAGAAAATCAATCGTACCATCTCCTGGAGGATTTTCCTGTCGACGCATTACACGAAGGATTGCGTAATAGAGAGACTGCTCTTGCGCTGCAAGGGTCCCAGACTTTCCCTGGAATCAAACACACTGGGAAGTTTTGCCGCCCAGCGAGGAGCGTCGCGGACGCGTCACAAAGACACTCTTACCAGCATTAAACGACCTTTTCATCTCCGCTGGCCACTGTCCGCGGAAGCAAGGGGAGTTAACTTGTCAGATTTAAAGTGACAGGCCAGTTACCCCACTTTACAATTACAGGAGACCGAAAAGAAATGAAAGGGCGAGCCAAAAATTAAAAATAATTTGGGGGAAGGGGGTTGCCTAAGGTCCACCCTAGTGCCCAAAATTTACAACCCATCGTCACACCTATAACACGTGATGGAACACTGAAACAGAAGTATTTCATCTCGCGAAGTTACTTTTTCCCTCTCTCGTTCTACGCCCAAAAACAGACGTAATACCGAACATACGAAATCCTCTTGGGACCTGATTCAGTCATAAAATATCATGCTTTTGCCTTCCTTCTGAGCTGTCGCCGTAGGGAGCCTCGCCACTTGGTGCTATCGGTCACCCGACTGTTCTTTTGCCTGAGGGTAGAGTATTCCAATTCTTTCTTTACCTCTTTAGTGACACCCGGGTACTACATGGAGCGTGGTTCTATGAGGCATGAAAAATAAAATTACATGACTCTATAATGTTGTCAATGGTTGCCTCCTCTTAGTTCTGCAGTAGTGGTCCAACAGTAGCCAAAACTCAAGAGTAACTAATGTGGGTCTTCAAAGGTGTCTACCTTCGCACACGATTACTCTTGGCAGAGCTGTAGATAGAAGGATAATGATGCTTCTACTTTAAGGGTGTGTTTACAAGATATTCAGAAATCGAGAACAATGTTGCATGAGGCTGTGCAAATGTTAACTGCAGTCTCTGCCGTAAACTTTTGTGCAGGATGTGATTATCTTAAAATTCGTTAGCTCGTTCAAGCTCCCTCTTATTATTATATACCTCTGTTTAAATATATTTAAGATATTGTCTTCTTCTTCTTCTTCCATCCTTAGCCACCGACCGTCAAAGCAGTCAGTGGCCATTACGCCTAGTGGCGTCTTAGGGCAACAGCAGATAGGTTTTCTTTGCCATTGTTTCCCATCACGCCTAATGACGTCTTTAGGGCAACGGCAAATCAATCCATTTGCTGTTGTTTCCGTAATCGAAGTGACTGGCAAACGGGTGATCAGCCCGTTGTGCAGATATTGTCTGAGACATACGAAATATAGTATATTCAAAATGAATAAATCATCTTTACATTTGTCTTTATACAAATAACAAATATAATAATCAATTATGTTTTAACAGTTAATAAAAATGAATAATTTTTTGTAGAAAAAGTTATCATCACTGGGTGATGTTATAGCGTTAAAAATTAGATAGTTCACATGACAGCTTTTATGTTTCTACTTAGCTGCTAATGTGTTTGTCTGTTCTGCTCCAGCTGATGTTTGGTTCTTTGCAGATAGATGACTGGATCACACTCTTCACTGGTCACGTTTCAAAGTTGTAGCACGTTCCAAGAAGTGTTAGGGAGTAACTACCAAGTAGGTCCCGCGTCTCTAAGACCCGTCTCACGATTACGTCTAGCGTCGACTTCAGGCCACTTATACCCTCACTTATTCCAGAGAAAGTACCCTCAGCTGGTACCACCAAGCCAATCGGTAGGTTCACAGACTGCTGCTTCAGAGAAATTGTTTAAGGCAGCTTGACTTTGCCTCTTACAGTTAGTTTGAGGTGTTGTTATTTTAGCAATAAGTTCCCACTTTGACTTCGTGTTCAGATTCCTTTGGATTCCGGTTTTCCTTGTTAATGTAGGTAAGAGATTTCCTGGAAGATAATTCCTCAAGATGCTCAAACAAAGCCCGGTCCGATAAATGAAAGTCTGATTCTATTCTTAACTCTGGCATGGTCTGGTTGTCTTCTTAACGCGAGGTGAATTTTCACAGTGTTTTAAACTGACTAAAGGGTCAGGTTATATTACACTTCGCTCCTCCCGCAGTACTTTGTTACGATTTAGGTAGGGTCCAATCAGGAATTTTGTTCTTCCTATGTTTCAAATGCCCCCCAATCGTTTCAAAACCTGTGTGTTTTGGTGGGGTAATTCAATATATTTCCAGTAGGAAATTTCTGTGCGTTAATGCAAAGGTCATGTCTTACAAATATGGAAGTGAGATTTCCATACTATTTACACACAATTCTTATTTTTTTATCTAAAGTAATATGTTCGTAATGAGTCGTACAGGAAGCGATTATGTCATGTCGAGTCTGCCGAATGCTTGCCAGCAGGTCGATAATTTATCACCTGGAACTCCCATGTAAACACAATTCGTCGTATTACCATCTGGACGAGGCAGTCAATCTCGCCTTATCAGCAATTAAACAAATTCGCTGGGCGATTTTTTGGGTGGAACAGCCGGTCTGGTATACGAGAATATTTATCACAGGATTGTCGATTAATGTTGCATCATCCGCCTACTCTTAACAAGGTCAAGCGGGCAAGCAAACATGGCGACTTATTACTGTAGTCTGCTTGACAACAAAGATAGAAAATGTGCCCACCGCTGAAAATTTTACATAGTCAGTACTCACAATAAATGTTACTGACTACTGCCGGAGAGGAGAAGAGATCGACCCAATAATTCCATCACAAATGTTACGCGTTGTAGATTGTGTGACGAAATAATCACCATATTCTTTCGTTCACATTTTCTTTTCTCACTCCTCTCGCTTAGTATCCATTGGACAATTCTATTTTTTTTCTTTTTCTCCCTGTATTACCTTCCTTTTACGCCTTCCTCTAGCAATATTATCTGATCCTCGGTATTACGCCATTCTCACACGTGTCACGCTTCCTTTGATTGTGATCAATACTCGAGTAGCCAGGTAGAACAAAACGAGTAAGTCAACATTTGGTCTGCCGTTTTATTGTGTTGACAGACGGGATACTGATAGATAAGCAAGTATTCTGCTTCAGCCCAGTCGGCAAAGGCAACAAACAAGATATTTTGGTGATGGAAGATAATATGTGTATAATTTTGTAGACATGATTACACAAATCGCTCATCCTTAGCTTTATCGTGATTTTAACAATCAGGACACCAGACTTATAACATAACTATTTCCGGCAAAGTCTCTTAACAACCTTAAGCTAGATGTCTTGTTGCAACCAACTGATGGTTAGTTAATAGATAACGCGAGAGCGACGTGCAAAGTGCGGCCTAACCTAAATATTATCTGGATTATAACACTCTTGGAGAAGATTTATTACGTGTAATAATTAGGGCAATGAGTATGATATAATGATTTTTAGGCATATCGTATAATAAGTAATGCAATACGTTATGTAAAAAAAGAAGAAAAAAGGATCCCGTTACACGCCCATTGAGGCATATTGGGAGGGGTGATGTGGTCATCATCATGCCGGCCGCCATACCGTTCCCAGAAGTTGCTCTGGTACCCAATTAATGAGGCTGGGTCGACCCCGGAGCCGTTTGCGGTATAAAAAAATCCCACCTCAACTGAGTATCGAACCATGGACCACCGAACAAGGAAGCCAGTGCACTGACCACTGCGCTACCGCGGCTCCAATACGTTATGTGGTCACGTAATAATTTTCAGAGTTAGTGATGGGGGTAACATTTACTAAAAATGGGACTCATTACCTTCCGGTAGGTTTAAAATTAGAAATGAAAACTAAACTAAATTGTGATTGGGTATCACCAAACAGGACCACAGAAGGTGACATTTGTGCGTGGGCGAAATCCAATTTTAAAACCTAACGCGTTTTGAAGTATTCCCCACTGCGTTCCTTACCTCCATCAGGAGATCACAGAGAGCCAGGAAAATGAGTATTACTAAGGATTCCATTAGAGGACAGGCCAAAGAGCTAGGTATTCCTTTTAAAATTAAAAAACAAGAATAAACTTCAAGTGTTAATACTTAGCGCCCAAGTTCGAGGAACCTTCCTCGCGTGTCAACAGTTAGGAATCTAACTCACAATGGGACGTCTGCATCTTAAACAGCTGCAGTACTTACTACGGCCATTTTGTGTAACAAAGTCTGGATATATTGTTATTCACCCAATTTATTGGGGTAAGAAGTAACACGTAAATTTTATTAATTTTTGTTTGCATTTGACATGTATAAACTACTTATTGATGTAAAGTTGCATATAGGGCTGGCCATCTCATCATATCATATAAAAGAGCTTGCAATGTAAACCACCGCTGCAAGAGCTATTGACTGCTTCGTGCGAGTTTTCTCACAAGGAACTAATTGCAGAGGTAGTACAGGCTCCACAGGGAGCGAATGATGATAACAGCATGGTATATATTGTAGCGGGAGGTTATTTAAAATTATTTATATGTAAGAGTATGCCAGTAAAGAGTTCTGACCTTACAAGTAATACCCCAGTCTTAGAAATAAGCACTGGTGTATTGTTATCATAAAAATAGTCAGACTGTAAAAACCCTGGCCCAGTTGGTAAGAAGTAGTACCAGGATTTAAGGTGTCTCCTCCCTATGACTATCTTATGATTACTTATATTCTAGGGGATAAGTAAAATGAACATTCACCGAAACCTCAAATGGAAGAAGTGAATAAATCCTCAGGTACAGTTAAAATAGTTTAATAATTACACTAATATTCTATTTCTACTAGTTGGAAAAGAGCATATACATATATATAAAAGTATTCACACAATTACTATTATGGTCTGTTTATACTTCAAGATCTTAAATAATAAAGTTACTGAAATCACTGTTATTAGTCCTTTGAATTTAAGGATAACTGTCATCAGTTGACTGAGTTTCTGTATGGTTAATTATTGTTTTGAACTATTGGCTGTTTCACATGTATAGGTGGTCAGTGTCAAACAGGACACTTATCTTTCCAACTTGATACTGCTGAAACTGTCCGTTGCTGATATCAGACTTGGTAGGCCCAACAGTAGGGATGCCGATGACCAGTTGAAGTTCACTCTTTGGGGTCCTGCACTTTTGTGGGATTGCCTCGGATGAACTGCACCGGCTTCTGATACTGGACAGTCTGGTTTGAGTTATTTCATGGAACCTGCAACATATCAGCCTTGGCTAGTATCTGGCTAGACTTGTAGCTGACTAGCACAGATGTCAGACCAGTCAGTCATCAGATGTCACCGTTATACAATCATAGTAAGCAAGGACATCATTTCAGTGATATAGCATTAATATTAACATGTCAATTAAGTGTAACTGACTAGCACATAAGTCAGACAAGTCAGTCATCAGGTGTCAAAGTTATACAGTCATAGCAAGTAACATCATTTCAATGATACAGAATTAATATTAATATATCAGTAATAAACATCATCTGGTTTATTCCGCTCCTATACATCCCTTCATATGCTATAACTTGATCCTTCCAAATCATATCAAGTACAAATTCAAATACTGATGCTATCCTTAGCATCTACACAAAAGTAATACATAAATAAAGAAAGTGAATGACCACGTGATCAGGTTGCATTCTACTGAAACTAGCTGTAGAACCCTCCAGTTTACCAGCTGTAAATGGGTACAAAGTTGTGCGCTCGAACTAGGGAAGGCAAAGGCAGCGAGGCAGGGGACTAGTCACCTTAGCCTCGTAACTGGGATCTTCCATGATGAAGTTTCTAACACTTCATTTCCCTATGACAATCTCTGCCATGGGACTGCCTTTATCTTCGTAAGCGATAAAGCAATATGATAAATATAACTTCATTAGGCCGTGGGGCTATTTGTGATTACTTTTTGTACAAGCAACACTCATCCATAATGCACATGAATAAATCATATTAAAATAATAATACGTTATATCAATGAATATTATACAGGCATATTTTGTGAATTCTGTATGAACCTGAAATAACAAATATTATACACGGTAGTTATCATAATTTCGCTTACCCTCAGACTTCAGATACTGGACTTAAAAATGTTTCTGGCGATCCGCTCACAATTCATGGATAGTGGCGAACTCTGCCTCCAGTCTGGTTCAAACCTCTTTCGTTGTGTATCTCTCTCAGTTTACCGATCCGCTACTTATACGCAAAGCGCGAACGTATCGGAGAGTACCGACGTCACAGCCTAAACCTAACCTGAAAAATCCTTCCCGAACATTGATTTCGGCCGATCTGTGCGTCGACTGAAATTTTGCCTTTATCCTTCTCGGCATATATAATATCCATATTGTTCCATCTTATCTAGTTTTATACAGCTGATAAAACTCTATCTTCCTATCCATGTAAATTCCCAAACTGTTATTTGTTGCTTTTAATATTTAGAACAGAAGTGGGTTTAAATGCTTTTAGCGTAACTGTGGGCAGCCGAAATACGCATATATCTCCGTAAATGAGAACTTCCTACCGTTCCATCTTATATGCAGTTATACCCCATCCTTCCCTGTACTGAAATGTAAAATCCTTTTCATACGGATTCCCTTCTGTTGTTATTTATCGTTGGCGATTTCCTCTGTCCGATATACATTTCGCTGATACGCCGCCATTTTGAAAGCGGTCACTCGATCGTAGATGGGTTTATAAATCTAACTGAACTCATTTGCAATGACTTGAAACCAATTTCGCGACATATATATATATATATATATATATATATATATATATATATATATATATATATATATATATATATATATATATATATATATATATATATATATATATATATATATATATAATTTGCATTCTTCCACTCTCCTAACGTACTTTCATCTGACTCAATGGGTTGAGATTTAATACTCAAAGGCGTGGGGTAAAATTCTGCAAAAATGAAAGGTGGAGGGAAGCGGAGGTCACCTGTTGCGTTCATGAAGAGGCATGATACTGAAGACAGGCATTTGTTTTCTCTCAGTATTTTTTAACCAGTCGCCAGAAGTGGACCCTGGACACCTGTAACAGACGGGTCTTGAGGTCACTTAAGCAGGGCCGGCCCTAGGAATTTTGCCACCCCGTGCAATACCATAACTTGCCGCCCCAGCCCAACCTCAAATTAACGTTCGAAATTTTTGAAACCATTATGTTATTAAACAAGCTTGAACATTAATTTCATTACCATTAGCCTAATTTTAAATAGTACCATTAATAATAATGTATTGATAAATTGATGAAAATACTGTATAGTCATAAAATAAACCATTGACTTTATTAGAGACAATTATATGAAATAAATGTAGTTACATTACTTACATATAGGGGATGCTCTTCTCATGTGGAACGATGAACTGTTGAGTCACAAACACTTAACTATAGTATGTACATGTTATAGTTTTTAGCACTATTTTCACATTATCTGAATTTATATTGTTTGAAGTATATACTGCTTAAAAAGACACTTTTCTTGCTTTCATATTTGCAAAAGCAGAAATAAGGTCTGCGTAGTCTAATTTTTGACCGATTTCACGTTCAATTGAAATCATGGCAAGTCCTTCCAATCTAGTTTCGGCCATTGTTGAGCGTAAATAAGTTTTAATAAGCTTCAGTTTTTAAAAACTACGCTCACCACTTGCTACCGTTACCGGCAAAGTTAGTAATATTCTTAAGGCTATAGCGACATTAGGAGCAATGTTATTTTCAATAATATACCGAAGAACTTCAATTGGCGGTGTATTTTCTGGTACTAATTTGGATACTACTTTCAGTTCATCACATAGCTCAATGGCATCAATGTCTCTATTTTCTTGATGTGTTAAAACGCCTTCTAGGTTTTTACATTTGTTTAAGAGCTCATTTGTCGTCTCAGATTTTAATTTAGGGATGTTATATAAAAAGGAAACATGTGAACTGTGATGTTCCAATTGCTCGAACCTTTCTTCAATAGAATTAGTTGCAACATCAATAATAAAAAAGAAAAACTCAATTTTGAATTTTAGTTTTGGTATCCAAAATAGGTTCATCTCTTGCTTCATAGTTGTGTTGCTTTTTCTGCCGACGCACTCTAGTACATTCAAACGTTGGTATCAAATCAGGATCAGCTTCAACTTTCTCAGCAGAATTTTTCTAAGACTTTGTATAATTAACTTGCCTGAATTGTACACTGTAATTTTTTCTTGGTCGAAGGTAAATAACCCTTGTTTGACTGTGATTACATTTTCAATGGTGGTTACCTTCTCTTGTGTCCTGTCTCGCTGGTCCATTTTTTCGATCGATGTCAGATCATTCTCCTTATATGGTAGCGTCGGTCAACTGTTTCTTGGAATGATTGAAACCAGAGTTGATGGTTTATTTCCTGTCCATATAAGGCGTGATTTCGTTATATCTTTGCCTGGAATGTCTCCTACATCGTCCCGTTTTGAGTCTTACTCAGGTGTATGCGTTCTGCGCATGTCTGAACTTAAAGAGAGTTTGAAAAATCTTCCGGTCCGGGGATTCGACAAGATGTTTTGAGCAGAGAGGACGCATCCTGGCGTCTGTGATCTTTTGATAGGGAATTGGTAGTCCTCCTGTGAGTTAGTTTAGCTAACGAGGTCTTTCCCTATATGATTCAAAAACGCCTGGAGGCGTATGTGTTGTGGTGTGATTTCGAAGCAAGGTAATACCCTCCTTATGTTCAAATCTGTAATCTATTTTGATGTTTGACATTGGTCGTTCTCTGCTCAGTTACCAGTTACAGGAAGGAGAGGTTCTTCTACTAGAGATTACACCCCAGGTATCTCCATACCTGAGATTTAGATGTATACGGGTCATGCTAGGCCCAGAGAACAGTTTCTATGCTCTTTGAACTTCGCAATGCTAGCGACGGTATCTACAGCAAGGTTAGACTTAGAAAATCTACAAAGGTCAATCTGACCTGTACTCTTGAAACGCCATTCCCGTGCGTTCAGTGGTGAACTCATTTACATATCTGATCGGATAGCATCAGAGAGGAGTTTGTTAGACTTATGTACATTATGATATGAAGCTGACGCTGTCGTAAGCTGGAATTATATATATATATCAGCTCATAGGATTTGCAAGATCCATTGCAGAACTTTATGTATGCACATTACCATGTACTACAGTGACTACGACTTATGTGAAATCGATGTACAGTACCTGTTTTGTGGCGTCAGAAAATAAACGGTGGAAAACGTCAATAGCAGTTTACACCCTTCTATGACTTTTCATGTCATACCACATGTGTTGTGAACCTGTGAAACCACATCACCTACACTCGCAGCCAGCACCCATAAACCAGACAAGACACCTCACACTCCAGCCTATAACCTACCTGGTGTCTATAGGGGTGGGACTTTATATGGCTACACACTAGCAACGACTGTGGACTTAACTCTTAGTATCCGGCAAGCCCCGTGAAGTGGCGCGGGTTTAGTACAAATTTTACGGCTCGCCAGTTCAAGTGGCGCGCGACGGTAACGATAGCTAAACTAGCGCGTAAAAACGCGGTTTTAGCTCCCGTATAGTAAGAGTTAATACCTACAACGTTCATAGTGGCCAGTAGTCAGCCTAAACCACCCTTATCATTTTTGGTGGCCAATAACTGGTTTTGTTTGGTACCAGCACTCTCGGGGTCAGTAACCCATGCAGTACTCAGCAATCAAGTTCATCATCTACACTTACTTCAAGAAATCTACATCTTCAACGAAATATTTTGAAAGTACCCGGCGTTGCCGCATTTAGATGGTCAAGTGCCGATTGAATCAATTTTGCCGCATTCAGATGGTGAAGTGCCGATTGAATCAATTTTGCTGTAGTTCGAAGGTCAAGTGCCGATTGAATCAATTTTGCTGCATTTAGAAGGTCAAGTACCGAGTGAAGCGTGTTGCTGTTACATCTGAGAAGTACAGGTTCCATACTTTCTGCAATACTTCATCTGAGGTTCAAGTTAGTAACCGTCGTCTTTGCTGTGTTATGGATGCAAGTTCAGATGTGCGATCAACGTTGGATCATCTATCCTTAGAATGCTGATCACCAACTGTTCTACACCGTGTAGACGATAAGAGATTAATAAGATAAGTGGCCTGTTTTGTCTGTGAACTGTGCCCTTATAATCTAACTGAGCCTTCTGTATTGTCACATTCTTACTATTATATGTTTACATGTTATATGTTATTTGTATATTTTATATGTTTATATTTCAGCACGGTCGGTTGGGTAGGTGACTATTATAAGGTATACCACGTCATAGAGGTCTTATAATAGCGTTCAGTAGGAGCAATTTTCTTAATTGAAAATTTGCATGCAACATCTGTTGCTATTTTTGTTAGTTGTGACGAGGTGTGTTTTTTCTTCGTTGTTTTTGTAACATTTTCTGTTCTTTATTTTGATTTTATTTGTTTGTAGGTCTCCTCTTTCCTATTATTCAGTTCTATACACCATTTTTGTTTATACACTGTGACGTCATTTGTTGTTTACCTTTTCGCATTTGTCATCACATTCTTTGTGATATTTTTATTTTATTTTTCGCTGTTTATTTAGTTGACTTCTGCTAATGTTTTCGTATTGTCTTTAATCTTTGTTATTGTTTACATTGTCTTGGATCTTTGTTATTGTTTACATAGTTCTTAGTTGGCATTCACTATTGTTAAATATTTGCTTATGCACTATTAACTGTGTAGTGCAGTTATGATAAATAACTGATGGTTATGTGGTTATGCACTATTAGATGTGTAGTGCCCTTATGATTAAGAAGTGACTTGTGATATTATTATACATTTGATAATACAAGTTGTCTATCAAAAACTTGTTTCCCACAGAGATTGGGGTAAACATTGTGATTATACAAGTACTTTATTTAAATCTTGTTACTATTAAGGTTGAAATAAGATAATTAATTATTTCAGGTTTTGGACTCGTAATATTAGACATCATGTCTACACTTGAGTACTTTATTGAGCAAGGGAGAGCCCTTGGTAAGACTGGTGATATATTAGAAGAGTATGCAAATACTCAATGGACTAAAGCACTGAAGTCTGAAGAAAGACAAAAAGAGGAAAATAAAAGATTAGACAGAGAAACTGAGCAAAGGAAGATAGATACTGAGAATCTGAGACTGCAGATGCAGGCAGATGAAAGAAAATTCCAGATGGAAATGGAAAAACAGAAAAGAGAAGCTGAAGCTCAGGATAAAAGATTACAAGCCGAGGCTGAAGAAAGAAGGTTACAAAGAGAGGCTGATGAGAGAAAAGCAAAAATGGAGCATGAAGAAAAACTCTTAGCTTTGGAGTTAGAGAAGTTAAAGTTGATGAACATGGGTAATGCTAATGATCCAAATAAGGGGTCATCTTCTGATAAAGCTAGTACTTTTAAGATTAAACTACCAGCATTCAATGCTTCCAGTGACGATATAACGTTTTATCTGGATAGATTTGAACGTTCATGTAAAACACATAACATGGATAAATCACTGTATGTTTATCAGTTGTCCAATATACTTAGAGGTGATGCTTTGAGTATGTTAAGCATGGTAGATGAGCCTGACAAGAACAATTATGAGGTTGTCAGGGCGGTCTTGTTAAAGAAATACCAACTGAACGAAGACGGCTATCGTCTTCAATTTAAAAATATGTTGCCAGAAACTGGAGTAGAATTCTCTGAATTCATTTCAAAGATACGTCTTACTTTTACACGTTGGGTTGAGCTGTCTAAGACAGAAAATACATTTGAAGCACTTATGGACTTACTACTTAGAGACAAGGTTATGTCTTCTGTCAATGAGTCTTTTCTTGCCTTTCTGCATGAGCGTAAGCCTAAAAACATAAAAGAAATGGAGGAATACTGTTGCAAGTATGTCACTGCGCACCCTCACGTAACCATTAGCAACTCTAGAGTAAAAGAAGGTTTGCCGGTTGCTTCGGCAGCACCATATGGCCCAAACTTCATGCGTAAATTTCAAGGTGCTCAACAAAATTTTAATAGAAAGAGTAACCGTAATTATGCTCAGAATCATGGCAATCAATCACATAGTGATTCTTCTTCGAAGAACTGGAGACAAGCTGATAGTCCTCGGTATACTACACCCAATAATTTTAGACATTTCCGCAGAGGTAGTCAATATAGAGGCAATCATAACTATTTTTCGCGGAGACCTCATCAATATAGAAATGATAATGACAGTTATGGAAACTGGGATTCAAACCAGGATAACAATTACAGTAGAGAGTATAATAATAATTTCAGAGGCAATAATGGTCGCGGTAGATCTCAACATAAAAGAAAGAGATATCAACAGACAAACTCTGTACAGCAAGAGTCTCAGGGAGCATGTAAACAGGTTGATGATAATAAAAACTCTAGTGCTATCACATGTTCTGCCTTTGACTTTGGTAGGGCAACTAAATGTCCCCAATGCAGTACTTTGTTCGAACCGACTACCGTAACCACTTTGAGCTGTGGTCACCCTCTTCCCGCTCTTCCTGCTGCAGTTGCGCATGACGAGAGAGGTTCTCTTATCCTACATGAGGGTCTTGTAAATAGTAATCCAGTCTCAGTCCTTTTTGATTCTGGCTGTACTACTATTGGTGTTAGACAATCTCTTGTAGATCCATCCTGTGCCGCAGGAAAAGTTATCAAATGTGTCACATTTGGTGGCACTTTGGAAAAGTATCCTACTGCCATAATACATATTGCTACTCCCTTCTTTACGGGAGATGTCCACGCGTGTCTTCTACCTAACCCTATAGCGGACTTTATTATCGGTCGTATTCACGGAGTTAGGGAATGTACCCCACAGCAGATTGCTGTTTGGGAGGAACAAAATATACAAGCTACCAATGCAGTGGTAACAAGAGCACAAGCTCTGGAAACATCTCAAACTTCATTAACTGATAATAATGAAGTGAATAGCCAAAATAGTCACTTGATTATTTCACGTGACTCTTTTATAAAATTGCAAGAAGAAGATCCTTCTTTACAAAAATTCTTCATTCTAGCAAAAAAAAGGTGATCCGAATCAAAATACAAATAGAAAGTCTTGGATTTCTATGAAGAACGGCGTACTTGTGCGTATGGTACAAGACACGACTACGTCTACACATTCTCAAATTCTTGTGCCTAAGAGTATGAGATTGCAAATATTGCAACATGCTCATGACTCACAATGTGCTGGACATATGGGGTTTTCCCGTACAAAGTCGAGGGTTCTTGCGGCTTTCTTTTGGCCATTTGTGAGCAAGGACATACGTATTTACTGTCGATCTTGCAAAGTATGTCAGGAGGTCAAATCTAAAGGACCACGACATACTGCTCCTATCCAGGCTGCTGACATTCCTATTCGGCCGTTTCAGAAAATGGCAATAGATATTATCGGTCCTTTTAGGATCAAGTCGGCCAGAGGACCTCAATTTATTCTTACATGTGTCGATATGTACACACGTTGGCCAGAGGCTATACCTCTTAAGAGCATCTCCACTGCCGATATCGCAGACGCTCTTTGGCTGATATTTTCTCGTTTGGGATTCCCCAGAGAAATATTGTCAGACCATGGCACTCAACTTATATCTGACACTATGTCACAGGCAATGTCTATCTTACATATTAAAAGGTCTCTCAGCAGTATCTATCACCCAATGTCTAATGGGTTAGTTGAGCGTTTGAATAGAACACTCAAGACTTTACTTGGGAAGATAACTGAGGATCATCCTCGGGATTGGGACAGGGTTTTACCCGCGGCTCTCTTTGCTTATAGAGAGGTCCCCAATGAACACACAGGGTTTTCTCCTTTTGAACTTGTCTTTGGCGCGCGACCGCGCGGCCCTATGTCTTTACTTCACGATCTTATCACTGCCGATAATATTAGCGATGACACTCAATCTTCTTATGAGTATGTCATTGCTCTTAGGCAAAAGATCATCGAGGCATGCAAACTAGCAACTTCTTCATCCGAATTTGCTAAAGAAAAGGCAAGGGTATTTGCAAATAAGAATAGATGTCTACGACAACTTTGTCCAAGTGACAAAGCACTCGTTCTACTTCCTTCAAGGGAGAACAGACTTCTTATTGCATGGAAAGGTCCGTATGCAATAGTCTCTAAAATTTCCGACATCGACTATGTTGTCGATATTGATGGAAAGCATAAAACTTTCCACATAAATATGCTCTCGGAATTTCATGAACTACCTGACTATTTGCAGCCTATTTTCCAGGCGACGGACGATTCTCCAGTACCTCATGGTCATTACTCATCCCTGTCAGTTATACAGGATGAGGAAACTACTTTTTCTGATGTCAATCTCCCTCTTCCTGTGATCCCACTTCATTCTACGGAATCTTGGAAAAACGTTACCGTTTCTCCTAATCTTTCCGCTGAGGAACATCGACAAGTCTCTTCGATGTTACAAACATTTCAGGATGTCCTTACCGACATCCCGGGACACACACATGTCATTGAACATGACATAGTACTTACTGATAATAATCCTATCAGAGTCAGACCCTATCCTATACCTATCCATTTTCAGTCACAAGTCGAGAAAGAATTGGATGAGATGATACGATTGGAGATAATCGAACCATCCACTTCAGCATACTCTTCGTCCATGGTTATTGTTCGAAAGAAAGACAATAACATTCGCCTTTGCGTTGATTATCGCAAATTGAACCAGGTTACGAAGTTTGATGCTGAACCTATGCCTTCGTTAGAAGAACTACTAAACAAACTTTCTAATTCTAGATTCTTTACCAAACTTGACTTGTCGAAAGGTTATTGGCAAGTTCCTTTAACTGAACGAGCCAAACCTCTTACTGCTTTTTCTACACCTAGGGGTTTATTTTAATGGAATTTCATGCCTTTCGGCCTTATGAACGCCCCTGCTACATTCGTACGCATGATGCGTCGAATTCTCTCATATCGTACAGATGTCATAGCATACTTAGACGATATCTGTCTGTTCAGTGATTCATGGGAAGATCACTATCTGGGTTTATACGAATTGCTGTCTACTCTTCGCTAGTATAACTTAACTGCAAAACCCTCTAAAGCCTTTATAGGATTTAGCGAGATTTCTTTCCTGGGTCATCGTGTTGGTCATGGTCTTTTAAAGACAGAGGACCACAATGTTTCAAAAATACTAAACATTTCTGTCCCTAAGACGAAAAAACAAGTGCGTAGTCTCTTAGGTTTGATACAATTTTACGGACGATTCATTCCGAATCTGTCCTCCATTATGAAACCTCTTTCTACTTTATTGAAGAAAGGATCGCCTTATCTGATCCGCTGGTCTCAAGAATGCCAATCCTCATTGGACCAGATTAAAACTCTATTTTCATCTCCACCTATCCTTAGGTTACCTACTATTGAGAAGACTTTTGTTCTTCGAAGTGACGCCTCGTCCACTGGGATTGGGGCAGCACTAATGCAGGAGTATTCGGATACTCTGCATCCGGTGATGTATATCTCTAGGAAATTAAATGCTGCAGAAAGGAATTATTCGGTTTTAGACCGTGAATTATTGGCTATGGTTTGGTAAATTCTCAAGTTACAAAGATTCCTTCTAGGCGCGCATTTCATTGTGGAAACCGACCAGAAAGCTCTTACTGCTATTCAGAGCAAAAACTTGAAGAGCTCGAGGTCCACTCGATATGCCATAGCTCTTCAACCCTTTCATTTCACGGTGCGAGCTATCCGTGGTTCGGATAATGTGATGGCAGACATTCTGTCCAGATGCCCACATGATTCCACTTAATTCTTCTGTCATATATTTCCTGATAAACGTCGAGATCTATAACAGTTTTCTACTATAATAATATATCAGCACATATGTTTTCTTTTTTCTGTTACTGATTTTGTTATAACGGAAGAAGGCTTAGTTAGCAATATATGGGCCAAAAGTTCACATGGCCACAATTTATATATGGTATTTTGATTAATGTATTAAGAAATTTAACATTTATCATAAAGATTTCTGTTATTGATATTTTCGCAGCACATCATTGACGTCTGCGAGAGTATGGACATTATGTCAACCATGAAGTATGTCAAGTTCTAACCTACTTTGGAACGAGTTATGTCCACATCTTCAAGGAACATCTGTTTAATTACTATAATACATTGTATCATGATATTATTACATGCTTGTATAATGTACTTTTTGGTTTAAGATGTGTAATTCTCTAATGCGGTATATTAGTATATCACACCGCTGTTTTCATGACACTTCATTGTTTAATACTATGATAATATATTTAATTTCATAGATTTGTATGACTATAATTTTGCTTGCATCATGATGTTACCATCACTGTGGCGTATGTTGGTGGCATCTCCCTGGAATATACGTGTACACTTAGGGAAATATTTTCTCTAAGGATGTGAGATATAATCTCACCTGTCGCTCCATGCGTCGAGCTTGCCTCATATTAGGCATTATATCCGCGCATCATACGTGCGTTAGGAGCCTGTTCGTTCTGGCTCTAGGATTTTTTTAAAAAATGTTTCATTTTTTTCCCCCGGGGGGGGGGGGGGGGGATCTGTTACGCACAGAATTTTTCTAAGACTTTGTATAATTAACTTGCCTGAATTGTACACTGTAATTTTTTCTTGGTCGAAGGTAAATAATCCTTGTTTGACTGTGATTACATTTTCAATGGTGGTTACCTTCTCTTGTGTCCTGTCTCGCTGGTCCATTTTTTCGATCGATGTCAGATCATTCTCCTTATATGGTAGCGTCGGTCAACTGTTTCTTGGAATGATTGAAACCAGAGTTGATGGTTTATTTCCTGTCCATATAAGGCGTGATTTCGTTATATCTTTGCCTGGAATGTCTCCTACATCGTCCCGTTTTGAGTCTTACTCAGGTGTATGCGTTCTGCGCATGTCTGAACTTAAAGAGTTTTTTGAAAAATCTTCCGGTCCGGGGATTCGACAAGATGTTTTGAGCAGAGAGGACGCATCCTGGCGTCTGTGATCTTTTGATAGGGAATTGGTAGTCCTCCTGTGAGTTAGTTTAGCTAACGAGGTCTTTCCCTATATGATTCGAAAACGTCTGGAGGCGTATGTGTTGTGGTGTGATTTCGAAGCAAGGTAATACCCTCCTTATGTTCAAATCTGTAATCTATTTTGATGTTTGACATTGGTCGTTCTCTGCTCAGTTACCAGTTACAGGAAGGAGAGGTTCTTCTACTAGAGATTACACCCCAGGTATCTCCATACCTGAGATTTAGATGTATACGGGTCATGCTAGGCCCAGAGAACAGTTTCTATGCTCTTTGAACTTCGCAATGCTAGCGACGGTATCTACAGCGAGGTTAGACTTAGAAAATCTACAAAGGTCAATCTGACCTGTACTCTTGAAACGCCATTCCCGTGAGTTCAGTGGTGAACTCATTTACATATCTGATCGGATAGCATCAGAGAGGAGTTTGTTAGACTTATGTACATTATTATATGAAGCTGACGCTGTCGTAAGCTGGAATTATATATATATCAGCTCATAGGATTTGCAAGATCCATTGCAGAACTTTATGTATGCACATTACCATGTACTACAGTGACTATGACTTATGTAAAATCGATGTACAGTACCTGTTTTGTGGCGTCAGAAAATAAACGATGGAAAACGTCAATAGCAGTTTACACCCTTCTATGACTTTTCATGTCATACCACATGTGTTGTGAACCTGTGAAACCACATCACCTACACTCGCAGCCAGCACCCATAAACCAGACAAGACACCTCAAACTCCAGCCTATAACCTACCTGGTGTCTATAGGGGTGGGACTTTATATGGCTACACACTAGCAACGACTGTGGACTTAATACCTACAACGTTCATAGTGGCCAGTAGTTAGCCTAAACCACCCTTATCAGATCAGCTTCAACTTTCTCAGCTAATGATGTAGCATCAATGTCGTGGAATATTCTAATCCACATATATAAATTATCAAGTAAATATAAAGCCAAATAAATACATATAATAAATAAAGGAAGAAGAATGGTAAAGAACAGTGCTGTCACAATGACTGTACTCGAAATCCCCTTGTTTTCTACTGCGTATGCAAATTGTAACGTTTCACGTTGATATTAAAGGCCTTCTGCAACATACACGCGTTTCCCAAACACACAATAAAATGTGCTGCCTTTCTAAGAAAAACCTTGAAATATGCAAGTTGACCTAAATTTTAAATTCCATTCATGTCTTTTTCTACACTATGTTACCAAGATCAAAAGACAGATGGACTAAAGGATAGCGAGAAGGGAGAGGCAGAAAGCCGAACACTAAACACGCTTCGCGCGATACACAAATGCTGCCATCACGCGTGTAAGACTACATGCACTAACTTTTTTTTCAGACGGACAGTGATAAAATACATTACCCATCCCAGAGTTAGGTTTATAAATCCTGAAAAACTCTTATTAGAAAAGATAACATTAGATGGGTTTACGGTTGAAAACATAACAGTACCCAGACAGCACATCTTCGAAACAGGAGGTAGAAGGAATTGCATATTTTGAACGCAGCCACGTAGCTCTTTTAAATTTGGATATTTGGGTTCCTTAGGGCTTGCTGACAAAGAATATGTAAAACGTTACGCAAATAGTCCAGGAATTAATAAATTATAACCAAAATAAAATAGTGGGGATGCCTGACAGCATGGAATCATTTCTGCTCATAAAATTTTTTTATATAACGTGTTTGAAAAAAATCTTACGTTACAGAATTAGCCTACCATGTAAACTCCAAATTGATTGGAGCGCAACAAATGAAAGACTAACCACGATTGGTCGGGCTATAAATACTATCTTTCGTTGTTAGGGGAGACGTGAAAAGGTAACATTTTTTCAAACACTTGTCGAAACGTGGCCTCATTGGCTAGACTCGCTGATATACTCACTTAGGAGCGTTAGTTCGAGACCACTAGTGCAAATAATCTTGATAAAGCAACAGTGCGTTGAAGCCAGCTCATATTTGTGTTAAATAAAAGCCTGGAACATAAGCAGATGGGAATTTGTGCCAGTAATTGTGCCAGAATTCATTGCTAATCAACGTATCTGTGTTTATTTCCATGAAATTGTGGTAAGCTTGAACCCTTCAGTATCTTTTAATGAAAATTGAATGTAAATTGTTAATTTATGCCTGTATATATATGTGTAGTTCAGTGGCAAACAGGAGATAAAGCCTATAATGCTCCAGCCTGAACAGAGGGTGTCGGAGGGAAGTAAAACGGCATGGAATGGCCAAATAGTACACTGACACCTGGATGATTGATTAGACAGAAATAATGCTGGAAGTGCAGAGGCGTGGTAACCATTAAGGAGGTAAATACTGGTATAAAGTATTTCAGATGAAGCTGACAGTTGGCCTAACGCTCTGAACTCAATGTTTGTGTTGTATTGTGCTCAGTGTAGAACTAGAGTATCAATTAGTTATGAAGTAGAAGGTACATCCTTCTTGTTTACAGGGACCGTGGTCTTGATGGTACTGAGCAGCACCTGGTCAGAGCTTTGCTGAATCCAGAGTCGGACAGCATACTCCTTGGTCTTTTTAGCTATCAGTGAGGTGTCTCCAGAGCCCAGGGGAGAATTCGAGCAGAGGAGTCCTTTCCTGCCGCCATCACGCAAGATAAGCTGATTTGGCCAGCTGAGCTCAACATTATGTCCCCTCATCTTGAAATGACTTTGTAAAAATAACATTCAGAGGGGAATTTAATTGTCTTAATATCAGGAACTGAGAACATCTCCAATACTAGTCCCAAAAGACAAACTATTGAAGTCATGATGACAAATACCAACAGAGCTTGAACAAAACAAAACCAGTATTACCTCATATTACCACTACACAACTGACACACATAGGATATTTTAATAATATATGTCACTACAATATTCATATTGATAAAGTCTGTACATATACTTGTAATTAAAATTGATTGTGATTCCTGGTTCCTTTGTATTTGAATCAGGACACATATACCTTTATGATAACCATGAATACATATTGTTATTTGAAAAGTTATCAGTGACTCCTTAAGATATTCTCATAGAGTGTTATATGTATGTGAGTGTCACAGTGTTGTCAAGAGTAGTGGATTAAATTAAATTGTTTATCTGTCTGTTGTTGTGACTTACACTTCATCATACACATACCCTAGACACATAACGTAGTCATCACACTATTCCAGAATAATTCTGACTGAGATATATAGATATGTGGTAGCAAGTAAGGTTATCTATAATACACTACTCTTAATAGATATAGATACCTTCACAGCTGATCTCAGTCAGTACACTAAGTCCCCTATAAATATTTATAACATCCCACTTCACCACAATCAACAAGAAAATTTTGAAATTATTGATCATTTCTGAGATTCTTAAGGCTTTGGAGAACATTTCTCAAAGTTGTTATGGCACTAGTCAATTCCATTTTTATGCTTTGCAACAGTTTACTAGCAACATTAATTTCGTTTAAAACATAGTGCCATATAACCAGACAGCATAAAAATTTAAAATCTCTGAGTTTTAGGGCAAGGGTTTCAGCTTCATGTCTCGCCATTTTGTCTACTGACTCGTCATCAGCAATTTCTATCAATGCATCATAAAATTACTCAGTATAATATCTTAAAGGACGAATGGCCTCGATTCTAGATTCCCAGCGAGTTGTACTTAGTGGCTTGGGCGTTAGAGTTGTAATATGTTTCTTAAGGATTCCCCAACGCAGTGTTGACGCTTAAAAAACACATACAGTTTCTGAACCGTTTCAAAAAATAAAACCCCTTCTCTAGATGACATCGCGGCATCATTGACACCAAGTTGAGAGAATGAGAACAGCAAGGGATATAAAAAGCTCTCGGGATCAAGTCCCTAATACGTTGTTGAACTCCTGAATGTTTTCCTTTCATATTTGATCCATTGTCATACCCCTGGCCACGCATGTTTGCGATTGGAATATCCATGTCTGACAATTTTCTTAGAATGCATTCGGTTAACGCTGAGCCTGTAGTGGCTTCTACAGCAATGAAACCAAGAAAATGCTCATGAATGTTGATATCATCTGGATTCGTATTAACAAATCTTACAATTAGTGTTAATTGTTCAATGTGACTTACATCGGGAGTACAGTCTGCAACTATGCTATAATATTTAGCTTTCTCCACCATAGAAATTATTTCTTTTTTTATGGTTCCAGAGAGAAGAGCAATTACTTCATTTTGAATGTTTTTCCCAGGGTAATGTTGGGTCAGTCCACGAGCTACTCTCATTAAATGTTCACACATAACACTATCAAATCTGGCAATCAGTTCAAGAAGCTTTAAAAAATTCCATTGTTAGGGTCATATAATTTATCAGATGTTCCACGAAATGGCAAGCATTGTTGGCTCAAGAACTGGACATTAGCAATTAGGCGTTCTATTATGCTCCTCCAGTGTCGAACTTCTGAATTTAATAACTTTTGTTGCATTGAATCAATTGTCTGTACTGATTTAAGCCTGGACGATAATTCAATCCACTTTGTATGGGACTCCAAGTGGTTTTTAGATTTTTCGTGTTCATTAAGATACACATACAAATGACCCCAATCATTATAGCCATCAGTAGTGAGTGACATTTTATTACAGGAAAACAACTTACAGCAGAAACAAAATACAGAATCTTTTTCTTTTGAATACACTAACCATGATCTATTAATATGTTCTCCATTGCTTAGCTCCCTAGTGTAAAAATTTAATGAAAATTTTCGACCATTAGAGCTGCGCGGAAAAACGAACTCATTTTTTGGTCTCTCTGGCAGGCCTTTTTTTACGATTTTCAGTCTTTCGGTATCGCTTAAAGAAGGACTCCATCTTGCCGGATCGGTGTACCTCTTAAGTTCATCACTTAAATCTCTGGAATTGGAAACAGTCAAATCAGTCTCATTTTCGACATTGTTAGTAATATCTACGTTACTGAGGTCGAGTTAGAAGTACTTGCTATAAGCTCAGAATCATTTGTTTCGGTACATTTACTTATTTTCTTCTGTCCTACATCAGCTGTTTCTGTTTTTGTATATTTATGTAAAGCCCCGCTATGTTTTTGAATATCGCGTTCTTTTTCCAGTTTCCGTTTCCCGATATTCAGCACCTGATAGTTTTTTTCTTTTATCGGACATTATATCTATTTGAATATTAAAACTGTTTTAATAAACCCTACAATAAAATGTATTATTTAGTAATGAATGGAGGCTGAAGCACTGTACTAATTTCCATAAAACGTTTAAAAAACTTATTTATCACTGTAACTTCCTTGAATGCACATTCCAAAACAACTGAAACATTCGAGCCGCCAACATAGAACAGTCGATAAAAAAATAAATTCTTGATTCCCACGCCAAGTTAATTAATTCCCGTCTCTCGTTCTGCCATGCCGGAAAATTTATCGTGGCGTTCTTCAGTTGACCACTGAACACGGAAATATAATCCTCTTGGAACAACTGTGGTTTCGATCAAGCGAATAAATTGTACTGACGTCTCTAAAGAAATGAATAAAATAGAAAAGTAAGGAAGGTCGCGACTTTAAAATGAACGACAACAAAGGGAGCAAATCTCAGACGAAACCTTCGAACACTCCGCGACACCATCCACAGAGGGTCTTTATTTCAGGGCCGTTCAGGTTCCATTCAGTCAAAATCCAGAGGGACCCCTATGGTGGGGTCGATGACACTAACTGATACGCTAGCCGCAGTGTGTGTTAATATTGGTACCAGAGTGGGGATTACACCAGCGAAACGTACACACCTCCACGGTGGGAATACGCAGTTTGGCGGGACGTAGTCGTGCCGAAAAATAAGATGGGGGTAAGAAGATTTTTTTGCCTTGCCCCCCAAAGCAAAGCGTTCCGCCCCTTTCGCCCCATGCAAATGCACGTGTTGCGCCGTCGGTAGAGCCAGCCCCCATGAAGCCCTGATATCTACTTTGTGGGACAGCAACCTGAACGTATTGCCTACTTTGAAGGACAAGAACTTCAACATAAAAGTCGGGACAACGTATTGCCAAAAAGATCACGGCGCGAAACCGATTCGGCCTCCTGGGGGGGGGGGGGTGTGTGGGGGGGGGTGGTGGTTGGGTGGGGTGTGTGTGGGGTTAGGAAGAGAAAGAACAGTCAAGACTGATTCACTTTAAAACCATCTATGAAAACGTATACAGAGCCATCACTCAACCACTGGCAGGTGACATCTGCAAAGATCACGTCTCAAATCCTAAGGATGGGCCTCACAGTAAATTGTGATAAACATCGTGTACTTTTATAAAATCGCCACTTTTCATTTAAACATTCGGTGATGACAAATTCTATAAAGACCAGAGATGTTTCTAAGCGTTATACTGAGAGCGCGTTTAACATGTTTTGCATACAGCTGCTATTTTTTCATTTTTACTCTTGATTGGGGCAACAAACATTTGAGCGGGGATAAATAAATCGTATTTTGTCACTTATATACAGAATATCGAGGGTATTGGTGTAATCATAGAGTTGGCCTGAGGATCACTTACTCATGTGAGAACTGTTTATTTCTGCACCCGTATGACTCATTTAACACAAAAAAATTTAATATATATATATATATATATATATATATATATATATATATATATATATATATATACACACACACACACACACACACACACACACACACACACATAACTATTAAATAAATATTTTGTTGAATCACCTTCAGCTTGCGGCTGATAAAATACATGTCAACACATATATTTCTCACAGAAGTGGGCGGAGAATATGAAGTTTAAAGCAAACTTAGATGACTCAGTTGTTATACTTGCCATTCTAAAATTCCCCGTGAGACTCCCTGAAATAGACTCAATAACTTTCAATTCACATCTCTGCCACGAGTAATCTTGAGCAAAGGTAGCTGCATTTGTAAAAACGTATTCCTTTTACTATAGTTTGGTATCACTAGTGGACCACTACTGCAGAGCAGGGGAGACAACCTGCCACAGATTGCAGCACATTCAGAGTGCTATTTTTGTGCAATTCTACGCTGGGGTGTCACGCTAAACACATCTAGATACACGAATCTCCCGGTCTTACGCTATTCGATTAACGCTTTTCGATTTAACGTTGTTTTTAATGCCGTATTTCCATTATGAGCTTAAAAAATTCGATCTTGCGCTAATTCCAAGGGAGGCAGGAATGGGACTTTCAACTGCTCATCAAGTTCATTCAGGATGGTGGGAGGATGACCGCCATTTCTAGAATAATAAAGCATTGACCCTATTATGGAATGCAATTCTATGTTAATCCTTAACATAGAACACAATCTTAGTTGCTAAAAGGAGCTCCTTGAAGAGAAAAAGAAGGTAGCAAAGCAACCTCGAATCTTTTTTTTTCTTCTTTTTTTTTAAAAATCTTCTGAATATCTTCTGAACCCATTGACCAAACAGCTTTGCCTTCTACATCTGGAGCCAGAAAAACGTTTTCAGTTCCTACAATACCTTCTGCTAACCAGTCGTCTGATGATGAAGACAGCTCTGCCGTGAAATCTGAAGCCACAAGCTAAGGAACTAGCGATTAAAGTTGTATAATATTATTTTAAAGTACAGTACATACATATATTTCTTTTGCGTTCAGTATGTCTGATAATGATATATTGCTAATAAACGTTGTTTACTAATTTTGCAATCACTTTTTATTTAATTTTGGTACAGCTCTCTGGACCTCGGGATCGAATTAATTTGATTTATATCAATACTTATGGGAAATCAATTTTCGTTTTCGGTAAGGCTCGAGATCTGAAGAACGAATTAACAACTCTAAGCGGGGGATTGCTGTATATATTTTTTTTCTAAAGACAGAATGAGGAAAAAAATTGCCTGTGTGTGTGAGATAGAGAGAGGGAGAGACAGAGAGAGAGACATTGGGGAGGAGGTAGAAGAAAAAAATAAATGAAAAAAAAAAAAGATCTATAGAGAGTGAGGAGCCGGTTAATAGGGGGGGGTAGATGAAAGTTTTACAAATTTATATATTGTTTTTATGGGTCGCTCCCCATTATCTTCTGGCACATACCAAGAATTCCTTGGGCGAAAACCATTTTTTTTGGGGGTGGGGGGGGGGGGGAGGGGGGGGGGAGGGGAGGGAACCACAATGTCCAAAATTCCTGTCGGTCGATCCTGAACACAACTGATTACCAGAGCGTCACGAAGGGAGGATACATTTGTGCTACATATGCGCGAATCGACCCAAGGCGAATATTTGGCGGGACTTATTTTAACAGGACTGAGATTCGACCTAAAATTAATCCAGGTACACCGGTTGGTTTTATTCTGATTTCTTAGTGAATCATGTTGTTTTTTAGGTGAAGGAAAATGGATTTGATACTGGGTCTGACACGACAGGTCGGTTGAGAGCCAATCCCGAGATTATTAAGCAACCATAGGATAGCATTCTTATGGGACACTAATCTCTATTATGTCTACTAACGGGAACACACGTCATTTTGCTACACAAGACCATAACTAAGGCGAATCAACCTGAGAGAAAGTGAACAGTCAAAGACTGTGTCAAACAAACAAAAAACGAAGCAGCAACCCACATCCCGATAGCCGAATAGACAAAAACAAACAACTAATGACAGTACGTTTGGGACACTCTAGCAAAGAATCAATTCGCGTGCAAATCTCTACTGTGTGCACAGTATAAGGCACTCTGTTCCTCCCCCAACATCCTACATTTACTAAAATCCGCGCCCCACATCCGATCATTTATTCCTCTCTCAACAGAGGAACACATGGCTATTTCTGAGTACGATGGATTCCAAATGAATCATAGATATAGACTCCCACGACACCGAGCCTACCCACCTCTCTATTTTTTTACGTAGCTCTGGCCTACTCCTGAGAAGCGGCTTACATGATTGAGAACAACATGAGATGTTACCTAATTCTTTACTCTTGATTTATCAACAACTCCTGAGTTCCCAGAATCTAAACATGGCAAAGCGATGCTATTTGTATAGTATCAACTTACACTGAGTTCGCGCTTTGACTTAAGTCGGTAAGAGTCTGCCTATACACTTAACATGCGTGCGGACTGACTGGCTAGAACGTTTCACTGTTGCGACTGCGCGCCGCTAGGTTATGACTCAGTGATCATAACGCCAAGAAAGTGAGACGAGGGATGGCTCAAGTTTAAAAAACATTGTTTTTAATACTGATAGTTTAATCGAGAGAGCACAGAAGATAGCATGATGAGAACAATCGATGGTTTATGATTAGACACATATGAGACGTAAGCGTATAAATGGTAATCAGACGACAGACACGACACTACACTAAACGGGTGACATCAACGATCACAGTTTACACACAGAGGGGAAGCATATATAGTCTACTAGTGCAGTATAGAATAGGTATATGTCTTGAATCACTGGTAAAGTCCTTCAGAACATACTAGCGCCATGTACAACTAAAATAACTGGGTCACACAAATATACTCGTCATTCAGCATTAGAAATGGGGCGGAGAATATGAAAGATCTGTAAAGCACACGCTCTCTTTACTATGGACTGACGCTCTGTTGATGCTTAAGATCTATGCGCATTTCTAAAATTTCATTACTCCGTCGAGACTTCCCTGAATTAACTCGAGCACATCAACTCTTCAAATCTCACTATCTCTCTCCTGGCATCACGAATGAGTAATCTCCTTGATAGGAACAAAACAGACATAGAGGTATAATCGCTACGCTCACTCAAGAGCCATACTTGCTATAAATGTTGTTGAAACGTCTTTAGCCTTTTACTGATAGTTGTATTTGGTATCACTAGTGAGATGGAGCATGGGAGGAAGACCACTACCTTCATCCACTAAAAACGTTTGAAAAAACCATAGCTACCACTCTTTCGCTAGAGTGCAGTCTGCACTTCTTAGGGCTACGCAGCAGTCGCAAGACGAACAACCTAGTCCAGCAGATTCGTGCACTAGGACACATGCCAATGTCAGTGATGTATGCTTAGTTTTTTGTGCAAGGACATTTTCTATCCTTCGTGGGGATTCTAATTGATAGCGTCGAGTGGTATTATTCAGTGCGTCAGAACCGGTCTTCATTTCGAGATTTCGATTTAATAAGCTAGTGTATGCCTTTTGATTTTTCGATTTAACGTTGTTTTTTATAATGCCGTATTTCCATTATGACCGTCTTGACTTCTCCTCTAAAACCACAGTTCTCGATCTTGAGAGAACGCTGAGAGGACCGCTCAGATAGTGCCATACTGATAATGTTCCACAGGCTGCGACAGGGAATGAAGGAGACAATTCAACTCGACTTCATCAAGATCAACTGTGAAATAGAGAAGGTGTGTTTTTAAGGCGTCGCTGTGTGAACAACGATATATGTTGACAGTTCTATCCTGATGCCTTGAGAGATGAATACGTGAAACACGCCCATTAGGTATAGGCTGATCACATCTGACTAGAATAATCACTAAGCAACTTGCCTCCTATGCTACATAATCTGGATATCGCTGTTGGGTCACGATTCCTAGCAGTTCATCTTACACAGGTACTAGAAACTGCTAAGTAGACATAACATAGAATGCCAAAAGTTGAAATTCATCTTAGTTGGCAACTAAGAAATGGCGATGCTCCTTGAAGAGTAAGTACAACTAAGGAAGTAGTCTCTGGTGCGACTGTAACGCATGAGAAAGCCTCCTGAGTAATTCTGTCATGTCATACTTTTATTCATTCTATTATGATAGTAAAATGCATCACTCTGATCTGACTATACTTTCTGAACACTCATCTGTAACCAGCTAGCACAATGTTCAGACAGCTATATGATCGCACCTTCACCAGCAGCGTGGTTAAGAGAAGTACTTGCCAATGAGACGGCGTACGCCTTCTTACCATTACTTACATGGCTGAGCCAAGAAATAACGTTTCAGTTCCTACCAACGGAGCATTGACAGATATCCATCACTAGTTCACCTGCTGAAGCACCAGCGCGTCGAGGGAGCGTGTTGCTTAAGATTGATGGATGCGCGACAGAAGCTCTCGCCAGTGAAATCTGTAACCACACCTAGGCTCATCACCCTATGCTAAATAAAGTGTAAACTATCAACATGCCGATAAAGCTACTGTATGAGATAGAGTATTTTAAAGCATATTAACAGATGTACATACTCATACATGTTTCTCATATGTGACCGTTCATATGACTCTGATACTAATAGATGATACCGTTGCTGCGGCATCAACGTTGTTTACTCAAATTCTCGCACCAGAGGCAGGCCCATCCTTCCTTATATCATTCTGTAGCTACATCAGCTACATAGTGGACGGACTGATTCTGTCTGAGGTCCAATTGAATTTCGCGTAACCTCGTTCTAGATTAAGATTTATCGTTAATCTAATCCCAATTCATTATACTGATAGTAGGGTAAAGGCACATCGATCATTTACATATTCGTTTTTTATACGTCATCGTTTGCTCGTCCTTACTTGTATTGGGTAGTTAATCGGTTCGAATTAAACAACTTCCAAGCCTGCGACGGTTAAAGCTGTCCATTAGTCTGGATATTTTCAATTAGATCTAATTGTACGTTATAAGCAGACAGATTATGAGGATATATATCAACTTGTGGCTCCGCATAGTAGTGTGTGAGTAATAGAGAGATAGGTGTCTCATGTAAGCTTGTATAGAGCTACGATATCATTAGCTAAGCCTCAGGTGCACCAGAAACCTCTATCATCGAAGTTACGTTTACGAAGTAAATCACACGCCCCGTACTCCAATTAAGAATAACGCCCACAGAGATATGCAAAATGTGATATTAAAAATAACATATCATAATACACTATGAACAAAAACAAGATTACAAAACATGATAGCTAGTTTGACTATATGGTATTGATTCACAGTTTGCTACTATTCGGCTTGATATGAGAATTACCCGCAGATCAAGTTCGTCGGTCAGTCCCAAGTTCTCCCCATTATCCTTCTGTCGCACTTTCTAAGAACACTGTTTGTGTCCTTGAGGGACCCGTAATAGCATTTCATAACTCTTGTCTTGGCAATATCAGTGAACACTATATGAGCCGCGAGGTGTGTCATAGGTGGGGCTGGATGGAGGGTGTGATGCAAAGACAGCGTCAGGAAAAGGGAAGGGAAAGAGGGGTTTTTCTTTTTTAGAGTTAGTCGAAACGGCTAAGGTAAGCTTGCTACCACGGTTCCTAATGGGAATACGCAAGTTGAATCCTCCCAAACGTGCGTTTCGGTTGCCATTACCGGTATGGAGCCACAGGATGGCTACGGGTGTGACGCTGCTTCTCTAGGCGGCGTTAAAAAGCATGTCTACAGTTATCGGAAGTGATAGCGTCTATCTGTTTGAGGCAACCGTATTTGGCGTTAACCTGTTAGGGTGTCAGTAGTTCGTGAGTAGACTGTTCACCGAAACGGCTATAGCTGCCTTGTCCACAATCCATGTAAATTGTAGATGTGGCCCAATCCTCGACTACGTCTGGATATAATACCACACTGGTACCTCCACCGTCCAACGTAGTCGCAAATATCGGGCTAGTCTCAGCTTGAGCAATCACTTTAAGAGAAATCTCTGTTGGAAATGCTTTCGTACTCGGTTTATATAACTGCACATGTTCTTCATTGCAGATTAACGGAATATACTTAAGCCGTCACGAAGGTGCACTTAAACCAAATAAATGTATAGTTGATACTGAATGTAACGCGGGCGTCCACATTGAGTTGATCAAGCACTTAACAATGGTGTGAGCAGACTTCAAGACTTACATAGTTCTCCAACATTGCCTGAAGAGCCCATGCTGATAAGTTGCGACCATACGCGTTGTAAGCTCAATAGACTGGATCGCAGTCGAATGAGCATAGGACTCCGCCCGCACGAAAAGCTACAAGACTGGCACTATTGCTAGTACAACACTGTTTGAAGAGCCACACTGCACCCTAGGCGACACAAACTACTCTCGCTCCCTCGTACGAAAGACACTCCAGCAATAGAATTTCATCCATGACAGAGTAACACGGAAAACGCGATTTACGTAGATCTTGTACATGTCCTCTACGACTACTATACAATTCAATCATGAGCCACTGCTACCGCACCAACACAAAAATCTAATGTAATTGTAGGAGCGCTTGCTCTTCTACACTCTCCTCCCATTAAAGGATAAAGGAAGTGTATATATGTATCATTTCATCTCAGGAAGAAAAATTGCACTAGAGCACCGAGGAACTAGAACTTATTAACCATAGTTTGGTTCTATGGAACGAACAGTATGAGCAGTAATTGTACGTTCTATCATTTGCTGCATTTTGATGCCATGAGTCGCGACTAGAAGAAACAAAAAGCTTAGGACACCGCTGGAAGACTATAGAGACAGGAGTTGTGGCGCTAATTCCTTGTGAGGTAGTAACCAGCGAAAGAATCACGTCGACAGATTTTGCACGGGATGAGCACTCTGTCAAAGGCATGCTTCCTGTTCCCAAAGGTTGGACAACTACTAGATCGCATATCAGAGCTATACAAAGAGCACCGGGCTCTGCGCGCTCATAGTATTGACTATCAGTGCATCTGCAGTTTCTAAACAGCAAGGGTCACGCGATAAGGTAACTGGACTACAGGAGTCTTTGTAGGCAGACGATATCTACTCTATATAAGCAGTGATGTAATAAGAGCAGTATAGATATTGCAAGAGGGTGGAAGGTGCTGCGATAAGTTTCGTAACTGAGACTTTGCTGTGTTTAGTAGTAGCAAACTAAACGTGGTAAACAGTTAAACCAACAACATGAGACACCTATAACAACAAACAAAAAGACTGGTGTAGTGACAATCAGTGTCGCACGAGTTTTGGGTTGCGGGGATTGGGCCTACCTATATCTCTGGATACACCGTTAATTATGAGCATGTACTGATTACATGTGATCGGACCATTGAATTCGGCTTCCAGCTATGCGACAAATCCAAACATTCGCCCTGATTGTTAATTAATTGAGACTGATAGGGTGCGGCTACTCTACACACTGCACCCCCACTTCATTATATGCCAAATCAGTCATTCTAATAACGCCCTTTAACCCGACGATGACTTAGGTTGTGTTGCTTCCGGTGTTCACTCTAACTACATGCGATTCTCCAGTGGCAACCTTGGAAGCTTCAACAAGTTCACTCACGCACTTCTGGCCACAATGCCTAGATGATAGCTGCATATATACTACGAACAGAGACATATGTTCAGACTATACAGTCAGTTCATAGGCATCATGGCCAATCACTGTGCGTTATAACTGGCCGTGGATGAGTAGGTTCGTCTTAGCGCTCTCGGTATACGTATGTTTGCACGTTAACACTCACCGCTCCATACACTACCCAAGAAATCGTAACTGAGAACAGCCAGTAATGTACGTGCATACCTCACATTGTCTTCTTACGCGGTAATAAATGTGATATCTGCTAACATAATGAGCACACCATTTTCACCTGACTTAGGAGGATGTTTCTGAGCCCTACTACCACACAAAGATACAAATGGGGATAAATTGCCCGAGCCTGTGGAGTTTTCGCAAATTAGATATGAGTGCATTTTGAGAGGCCAAGATGTTCAAAACTCTCCTCGTGCTCATTCTCACAGCGACCGACGCAAACATACCATGTCTTGGTTAGCCAAGGAGTTCACTCTTTTCATCTCCTGACGCACTAGAGGCATATGCAACCAAATCAAAGTTGTAAAAGGCAATAGAAAAAGGATCGTATTAGCATGAATTTCCGTGAATAACTACAGCGCAATGGTACATGAGCAGTTTATGGTAGGAGCCGTGGGTGATCTGCTCTCTGCTCCACCGAGGTGGCAAAACTTCTTCTAGCCTCAATGACGTACATCAGTTCACTTACGCAGCAATCAGTACGGCCGCCTTAGCAGGTCGCTAAGTACTTTTAAACTCAGCTAAGGCTCGAAGGTGTCATTAGAGCATGAAACAGCACGTGACTCAGGAGCACTCCCGTAAGACACTATGTATCAACTACATCAACAAGGCTCAGATTACGGCCAGTCAGACATCAACACCGTCGAGATGTGGCATTGGTCAGACGCTGTATTATACAGATCTAGAGCATGAATCGAAAAATGGTACGACCACGCGGATCAACAGACGAAGAGCGTAAACGCTATGACGTACTATCCCCGGGCGGGTTCCGATGTCGTAAGACGGATTATGTGAAGCACACGGTGCTCGATTATGCAGAGCCAACGATACCAAGTACAGTTTTTCGATGCGAGTTGTAGTAACTGGGCGTGACATACGAATTTTATTTTTAAACTCACTCGTCCGTAGATGAATCGTCGCTCCCCTTGAAGCGTTAATAGCCAATAACCAACCCTATTCCACTGGCAGATAAGCAATTGAAACACACCATAACGGTAGACTGCCGACTCATTATGTTAAAATCGAGGGCTAAGAAGAGCGAACGGAGAGAGTACTCGGTAATAAGCCTAGAGAAAGAACTCTCGCTAGAACTTGCATGTCCACTAAGAGACTACGGCGGTCTTAGGAGCTACCAACGCCACTCGGCGTGAACCACACTTGAACCATAAAGACTGTTCACTATCTCTAGCCTGCAGACATACTGAACGCCCAAATGGTTTGTACCTAGCATTCCTACTTATTCACGCATCGTCCGGCTTACACGTTAGCATGTTACTTTCGCGTAGATAACACTTTCACAGAGTGTTGTATCATTAAATTATTTTTCTCAGTGTTTTTTTTCTTCCTTAAGTTTTTTTGTTTTGGTTATCTGTTAAACAGATATTGATCTGACGATAATGCACTAGACATGTCAAGTTGCATTGTGGATGTCATACGTCTACGTACATCCGACCATAGACATTAACCGCTAACAGCAAGCTTACTAGTCATCACGCCGTCTTCTAGACATCGCATCCTAAGTATGCTATGCGCTTGAAACCTTCTCAACGAATACCCTGCACTTCCCGTCCAACCACAGCATCTGAATTAAGAGCAGAGTGAAATCCTACCATGAATCATATATATACTCACGTCGTCTGGTAGATCGAATAAGGTTGATAAAGGACACTCCGTGGATGTGATATATAATTCTCCTCTCGTTGAGCATAATACCATAGATCTAAAAGTGGCCAATGAACACGGTTAGCTGCTACCATACATGTATCACCTTATCAGTTGCTATATATCTATTATCATCGATGATCACTAAATCACGTGACTTTTGCCGATCTGACATGGCGTATTCATCTCAACCAGACAGCTCTTACAATTCAACTTTATCAGAGCACCTGATAGTTCCACCTTGGGGCACATCTCTAACCTGTAAACTTATTACGCTCACCTAATAGCTCTATTCCCACAACTCTCGTTCAGGACTAGCATCAACTGTTCGCATCAAGAAACTTGTAATATAGACCTCCACATACTCATTGCGTACAACTCAGTTCTGTTTGTAGCGTCCAGAGCTGTATCATGTTAAGCAAGTTAAGCGCAGCAGATCGTCAGATAACAGTACCAAGACTGCTTCAATCTGTAAACGTTTCAGTGAACCGTGAAGAGCACTCGTGGGACGCGTTCGCAGTCCATAGTGCTCTGTATAAAAGAACCTTGCAATTTAACTCAAGAGATTTGTATACGACAATTAGAGCCAATGAACGAACTGAGAAGAATAGTTCCTATCTTTTTGTATATAAAGGGTTCGAGACTTAGTAGTAAAGTAGCAAATACGTACGATTCCGTTTATACCAAGAATTAAAGTCTTGGGTTTGTACACCCCAGGTTAATAGACGATGTAACCTCTCGATTTATCCAGTACCCGTGAACCATTGATTATTTGACTTACCACAAACAAAGGGCAACACTGGGCTTACCAGCTATTGTATAAAGTAAGTACAACGCGTG
>JAMPIV010018456.1:0-10000 GCA_024509875.1 Oreohelix idahoensis
AAAACCTCACTACCCAGGAGACCAGAAGGAAGTATGCACATCAATAGGACCAACAGGTTCTGAAAAAAAAATTGTCCATCAATTATATTCCTCTCAACTGGGAATCGAACAACCCGGGACCATCTAAACACCGAGTTGAGGCCAATATCTCGAGCCCCTCCGACCCCCTGGTGTGAAGAGTGCTTTAGATCCGTCCTTACAAAAACAACTCAATCTGCATCTTTAACATGATTAGATACTGAAGATGGTCTGGATTTTGAAGAAAAAAAACCCATCTAGAAGAAGCAGGGAGCGATCAAAGTGCCGCCAGCTTAAACGTAGAATGAACGTAGAGAAAGAAAATCAATAGAAATAGTAAAATTTAAGCTGAAATTTTAACCATACCTCTGATTGAGGTAGAAATACTTGGCTGGACATCGAAGATTACATGTAAATAAGCCACTAAACTCGATACTTCTCAACTTTGCGAAAAGCCGTGGGGGAGGAAAAAAAAAGCCACACACATTGGGCCACACAACAGTACCACCAACACAAGTAAGTTTAGAGCCGCTTTATTTTCTCCGCCCTCCGCATTGTAAGAATCCTGCCTAAAGAGCAACAATGAGAGAGGAAATACAGTTAGAAGGCGATGCTCCATCTTAGAACAAATTAAAACTGTAAAAATGTCATATTTCCAGCAGATGAAGATAAGCTCTTAATTTAATGTTTCTTTAAACTTTCATCTTTTTATGTTTGTAATCAATTAAGAGAACATTGTAGTTTATTCCCGTCATGTAACAAATGAAGTCTGATAAAGTCAAAGACTTTTTTATATCGACGACACATTCGTGTTCAAATTATTATCAAACCAAATGACAGACGAGATTGCAGTATGTGTGTGAACAAAAACGGGCGGCCCCTATGAATCCTTTGTTTTATCTCCGGCAGTATCGTACATGTTGTGGTTTCTGATTTTTATTATGTGCGGTCAATTATCGCACTTTTCTTTCTTTCCTTTTTTCTTTTCGTTACGTTTTTTCTGCTAGGTAGCAGATAGTTGATTTTCTCAAATCATTCGACACTCCTCTCTGTGATGCCACCTGTTTGTTACCCGGTCATCCTAGTTTGCAGTGAGCAACTGAGATAAGATAGTCGCCGGCGTGTTTAGATTGATACGCTGATACGACTCGTTTGGTAACCCAGATAGGCAGACACGGAGTTTTTGCGCACTCATACGTTAGATACGAGATTACTGTCTGTGTGACACATGTGGGCGGGCAAGTGTGACATAATCGCTTCCAGGCCGACTTGTTATGACAACATTACTTTCTAATAAAGTAATAAGCATTACAGCTTACACATGTTGTCGAGTGAGTTCCCCCCAATCTGTCTGTAAGTTTGTAACACAAGGGCATCCGGACATCATATTACCATATATGGAGAGTTGACCTCTGCCTTAACGTTCAAAATTATCCGATGTCGGAATATTTTTGAAATCATCACACCCTATCCGCATGATTTGAAATGATTGGATCTTTCTGAGTAGATTCATAATAACAAATGCATGGGAAGAATGTAGGAATATAGTCTGACCATTTCGCAGTTTTTATTTCACTATGAACTTTTCACGCTCGCCAAGACAAACAATCAGACCTCGCCAGAATGAAGACTAGATTCATAATTCCTTTTGTTAACCGAACCTTTTATTGGAGAACCAATAAGACTTACAAAGCACAGGAAATCTCTACATTTTAATAAGGAACACCGGGACTAAAATACTGAAGAAACATACGGAGTCCGAGAGAGGGAATCTATTGTCAAATTAAAGAAATCCCAGACGCGTGTAAGAGACCAACTCGTCTCTTTTATTCATCTGAGCAACAAGTCTGTAGCCAGATTGGCTTATTGGTGGTACCCAGCAGAAAGTACTATCTCTGGAACTAAGAAGGAAACCGTAGACCTAAGCTTTAAGTCGAAGGACGCACGTGGTAGACTCTCCTAGACTTTATCTGGGAAAAACAAAAACGAGCTACCCCCAGACAACCTTGATCAGAGATGAGCGAGAGCAAAGCGAAAAGAACCAACGCAGAAGAAGGAGCAGAACCATCATTGGCAGCTAAGTTCAAATATGACGCTGCCACTTGAACTTATTGTCAACATCTACATATAAAGACGTGTAGATATTTTTTCTTGATCCCTAATTATTCAAATTATTTCCAACTGTTAAAACCTAAAGTGTTTATTAAATTTTGTTATTTGTAATGTTAAAAATTTAACTACGATTTAATCATTTTAAAGTTACTGCATGTTTGTCTCAGTCAAATTACTACACACACTCTAAACAGAGCAATACTAGAATAATAGAATTCCACTGATAAATCATGGGGTGGGGGCTTAAACGAGCTGAACTTAAGAAGTGCTTAAATCCTTCACAAAAGCGTCGGCAGAATTACAGAGTTAACATACTCAGCCAAAACAGTATTGTTCTCGTTTATTCTGAATATCTTGTGAAGACTCCCTTTGTAATAGACGTGTCATCACCCTTCTATCTACATATCTGCCAAGAGTAATCTTGTGCGAAGGTAGATACCTTTGAAGCCCATATTAGATACTCTTGAGTTTTGGCCACTGTTGGACCACTACTGCAAAGCAGGGGAGGCAATACCGTCACAATGGTACTATGATTTTAGTTAGTCACTGTGCATATACAAAACATATAATCATATTGATAAGGTGTTGTTGTAGTTGTAGTTCACCCTATCTTCGAACACCCGAATCAAGGTAAACACCGACAGATGGTGAAGGTGATGAAGAGGTAGGATGTCTCTGGTCTGGTTTATGTGGGTGGTGTGTTGACATTAGGTGTGCAGAGCGTAGATGGATGTCCACACCGGACCACAGTACAAGTTACAGCAATGTCACACAGAACTACGATGATGAGTCAATAAAGGGACAGCTAGTAACGTTTTTCTCTTACCATTTATTATAGTCATAGCAACAAGACGTAGACAAATCCATGTAAGCATGACACAGGAACATGGCGGATATGAAGACAGTTCACTACAATTGCATGTACATAAGTTCCAGTAAATATATGATTATCAAAGTGTTGCAGACTCCAATTTAACTCTCCTTCCACCACTAGCAGAAAAAACCCCGCATTACAGAACGGGTAAATAACTGTATTCTTCTTCTTCTTCCTCGTTCGCCCTGAAAAGGACGGTGGTTGCGTTGTGTCTGTTTACGCCTAAGCTGTGATATCTGCACCTTTCGGTCGACACATCCGACTTCTGCACGGCATTTTTTAGGACCGGGTTTGCCTTCCCATTGCGATCCGTGCTCGCTCAGCCAGCCTGCACTGCTGCAGACTGTTTCCAGGACCACCACGTGGAGGTGGAGCACGGTCTTGACCAGCTCTGGTTCGCTGGTCCTGACGCAGGCAGTCAAGCTATGAGTCGCTGACTGCGGTCTCTATTGCTGCGTCTTCTGGTCCCAAATAACTGTATAAATATCCAACAGTTTCATTCTGACTTTTCTTAAATCGCACTTCTTAAGTCAACCCCAAACATGGCGGGCGACGAAAACAGCATAGTCCATCCCTCTAATCTGACGTATCAAAGATAGGCTGTCCTTTAGAAGATAGTCTTATATAACTCCCTCGTACATCAAGCGAGTTTTCACTTTCAAAGTTATAATAGCAATAACTGGTAACTCATCTGGTCTTCCACTCCAGATAGTTATATATTATGCTTCTATAAAACAGTAAACACTGTGGATTCATCATATGTAGACATAAGTGTCTAAGTTCAAAATATACCGCTAATCATGCGGGTTTTAGAATAACATCTATTCTCCTGGGTCTCTGTGTGTAAATCTAAACCTAACGGTCTTAGATGGCTTCAAGGAGCATAACAAGTAGAATACTCTGCCTTCCAACCATTCGTGAGCTCTCGTCACCGGTTGACTCAAAATATGATCCTTACAAAGGAAGTGTGAAAGTTTCGTTTTTTTACCTTGCTACGAATTCCTAACACAACTTAGAAGCAACTGCCGTCTTCCTGACGAACAGAAATAACACAGGGGACTTTAAATAACAGTGGAAGAGTTTCCATCCCCAGAGGCAATGCAGAGACGTAACCAGACATTTCGTCTGACAGACCCAGTTCAACAAAACGGCCTCCCGCACCGGAAATCTTCTTCAAACTCCATCTAGTTCGGGCATGCGCTGTTCGCATCACCTCTGACCTAAGCAGTCAGCTGGTATAACCTTTAAGAGGAGTAACTACATATTTACTTTCCCTCAAAGCAAAAAATGAGTATTCGCCCTTAGATTAGGGTTCTAACGAAAAATACATTAAACCCAAAATCTTATTCAAAATATTTTCAAACATAACAAGTATACAGACAGACTACATTCCCAGTTATGAAAACTGCACGTAACACATATATGATGCGATTAATAACTAATAGAGTCGGACTCCAGTCTTTAAATATTACTGGAGTCGGAGACAGAGTAATAGTTGGAGAAAATCTTGTCCGACTCCACAACCCTGGTTTTATTCAGACGTTTCTTAATGACCCCCCCCCCCCCCCCCCCCCCCCCCATAATGTGCATCAGTGTGATGACAAATTGGTTTGGTTTATGCTGAAAATAACAATACATTTGTATTATTTAAATGCTGGCTACACTGGGATTTGTGTCTATTATGCCATTTTGTTTAAAACATGTCAAATTTATGGCTTTCCTGGAGTGCAATGATGCCGATTCTGTTCAACAATAACAACAGAAATTTATTAAAAAACACACCAGTATCTTTCCACGAAGTTTTCAATTTTATATACAGCATTTTATCTATAAAAAATATAAAAAATTATTAATGAGTTTTAAAATAATAACAACCCCTTCAGTCATAACTGACTATGGGAATGCGCTCCTGAGGTGACAGCCCTCAGCTGCTTATTTTCCTGGTGTTACTTGCGACGTTTTCTCCTCTCTTCTGCTTGTCGTGTGAGCTTCTTTTCGCCCAATCTGAGGTGGGGCCGTAGATAGCATCGCCACTTGGTGCGAATGGCAGATTCATCCTCCCAGGTTGCTGGATTTACGTAATGAGTCTTACGTATTATTACTAGTATACATGTATTACAGCTGATATATTATGATAAAAAAATTTACTTTAAAAAATTCCTTTTGGCAGCCAAAGCAAGAAACATTTGGTTACGGTATCAGTACAAGCATTAACTATGACATTAAGATACATTCAAATATCCCCGCCCGACTTGTAGCCGATTTATGGAAGTAGATATGAATGATATCTTTGCGATTGAATTTCAAAGGCCCATATTTAGGCTTGTGGGAAAAGCAAAGAAGAAATCGACGAAGTGGAAGGTCGAAAACGGAAGTGAATGGTAAACTTAAACAATGTAGCCATCAAGACTTACTGAAGCACATCAAGACTTACTGAAGCAAGTGCTGTGAAAAGTCACGGCTCCATGTTCTAGAGAATAGAATGATGATGATAAATTCTCCAGAAGATTATAAATTCGAAAAAAAAAACTTGGATAAACAGGAGGGATCTAAAAACTTGCGTTACGTAATTTGTGAACTGTCCCTAAGCGACGGAATCTGCTGGTAGACTAAAAGCTGCCCAAGCCGCTTTCAGCCTACATATAGAGGCGCCAACAACTCAAGCTAGTGTAGAGCGACTGTTATCGGCTTTCAAGTTAATTTTAAATAATCTGCGGCAAGTTTAGAAATAGGCTTTGAATGCATCATTAAATCTTTAGGGATTGAACTATTATTATAATAAAGAATGGTTCTAGTTTTCTTCTCGCTCCCTATGGAGTATGTAGCCAGCACGGCAGCTGGTCCCCCTTATTGGAGGTTCGCATCAAAGCATCAACTCTTTGACTCCGGAGCAACGCTCAGAGCGTTGGTCAGATTTGACACCCGTGCCAAAACAACGCTCTTAGCGTTGTTTTTAGTCTATCACAAAATTAAAATTTCGGCACAGGAAGGAAAATAACTGCGGAGTCAAAGAGTTAATGTGATCTTGTAAGTATGGTTTTCGCAGTAGTTTGTTTGGCATGATGATGTAGCCAGCCCGATGCCCTACCTCATTTCATTCGCCTTTTATAAGCGTACCAGAAGAAGCAGTAATGCTATCCTGCTTTGTCTCCTCAGAGACCCGATGAAACTACACAGGCTATTCTACTTTAAATGACATTTACATTGTTTCAAAATTATTGAGAAAATCGTGTTACAATGTGCATTTTTTTTTAAACTTAAAAGTAAAGAAAAAAATGTAGTCGGAGCTCGGTGCGGTGCTGGAGCAGTCACTTAAGATGCCGGAACGGAGCTGGAGCGGGGCAATTAAAAAATGTCATTGCTCCAAAGCCCTGTTTAACATAACTTGAGTCATACGGGTGCAGTTCACTCAATAAGGATTCCATCAACTGAGAATTTGCATTTACAGATAACAAATTTAATAATGAGTTAAGTTAACAAAGTTAAAGTAGAGTTGTGTTTAAAAAAAAATGAAGCACTGATGTTTTCATCACTGGTAGTAACTTTAAAGTGGCTATCGTTAAAAAAAAAGTTCTTTTGCTGCTTCTGACTGTAACTAACCAGGTGTTGACGATGATTTGTTGTTGGTGTTGGGTTCCGTCACTGTTGGTTTCCAAGTGTGTTGTTGACTGTTCCGTCAAACGTCAAATTATGTGGCTGTAGCACGTCATTTGTGGTAAGGCTGGAGGTAAGCGTCTTCAAGACTCGTCTGGTGTGGGCATCCAGCATAGACAGGTGGCAACTTAAACCAAAAACTTGTACCACAAAGTGAGAGAAAGCAAATGTTTCTTTTAAGTACAGGGTGGGAGCCGCGCTAGCGTAGTGGTTACAACACCGCTCTGGCGACCGGGTGATACAGGATCAAACCCGGGCGACGGCATTTGAGGATTTTTCGTCGACCGGGATTTGGACTGGATTAACTCGAGACCTGGCGAGTACATTTGAAGGAGTGTCGTCGACCAGGGACTGGCGGCTCCTGAGCCGACCCAGCTGCAATGGGTACCTCCGAAATCGGAGAGTATTTGCCTGAATGGCGAGGGACACTTGTCTCTGTACAAGAAATAAAGGGATACTCACGTAAAATCAATGTCAGGTTAGACATAAATAATAACCTGAGATTTCGCCTCGAGTATTAGCGGGCGTACGAAAAAAAAAAAAAAAAAGTACAGGGTCTCTTGACATGAGAATCAGGCGCCCTCCGCTTCTATTCCACCACTTCATCTTCTTCAGAAACGTTTCCCTCTCTGAGCATTAATTTGAAACCCAATGAGTAGGATGAAAGTGCGTTTGGACAGCGTAAAACACAGCTGCATTATTTAAACATGTTTTAATATACACATAACTTATTAAAATTTTAATATAATAAATATGTACACCAGGATGTCATCATCATCCACTCCCTGCCCCACATGGAGCCTGGGGATACCTCTGCTTTTGGGTTCCTTGTAAGGAAATCCGCACAAATCACCACCGGCTCTTACCTTGGTGGTACATGGATCCAATCATTTTATTTGCCAGCCTCGCATGAACCTGTACCTCCACAAGTAATTTACCCCCGCCCATGTGGTTTCGTTGGGAAAAGCTCCAATCAGAAGTGGTTTATTTTAGCACTTTCATGCCAATCAAACCTCGACTTATGGTCTGATATCGGTAGGGGTCTTTTTCCACCACTACCCTCCTGTAGAACATTACTACACAACAACATAGGATGTGATTTTTAAACTCTATAACTATATAAGATATAGCTTCTTTCGTTTCGTTTGTCATGGTTACAAACTCACTACTTCACAGATTTAACATTATAATCTCCTCCAAGATGTTATTTCCATGTAATTGTTTATCACAGCAAAGTCCATCTGCTGGAAGTATTACATCACTTTCCGTGTCTTAACCTTCAGCAAGATGGTCTTTTTCCTACAGTGAGACCTGCCGTGTATTTTATCATGTCATATTTGCGAGTTCGCACTTTATCATGCGGTAACCTGGTAGCTTGTATCTTCACAGACAAGAAGTCGGAGTTAACAATAGTAATATCGCTCATAGTAGACTCTTACTCCGTCTGAAGCTAGCGATAAGCAAAAAATCAATGTGGCAAGTTCACTCCTTAGATAAGCATCACCGATAACAAAAGAGAAAATAACCAGGAGGGGGGTGTGTGAGAGGTATGACAAGATGTGATAAGAAAACCTTGAACGATGAAAGCGAAACAACGATAAGGAGCGAGTGAGAAAAAAGGGCGCAGGACAGAAAATGAAGGAGGTCACATAAAAATGTAACGATCGAAGGAATGAAAAGACATTTCAGTTGACGATCATTATGTTCGTGTTTGACTTGATTTCTTTTGAATTCCATATATTTCCCAAAGTTCTTGAAGCTCCTCTTTCCTTTTTGTATTTTTATTTTGTTATCATTATCTGTTTCTCCAGTTTTTTTTTTTCAATAATACTGACAATATATATATATATATATATATATATATATATATATATATATATATATATATTTATATATATATATATATATATATATTTATATATATATATATATATATATATATATATATATATATATATATATATATATATATATATATTCTTCTTCTTCTTGCGATCGCATCTTTGATGATTACACCGTCAGACGAGTTCTCATGATGAATTCGACTGTTGTTTGAAGTTCCTCTTTAACTCCATATAGCTTTGAGTTTAGTGTTGAGTCATTGGGCCAGTATATCTTTCTTAACTGGTCATACAGAGGACAGTCCTGTGGAGAACATGGTCAGCAGTTTGTTCGTTTAATCCACATGTGCACAGTGGTGAAGCAGACAATCGTAGCTTGTGCATGTGTTTATTCAGTTTGTTATGCCCTGTCCTGAGTCGAAAAATAGTTATCTGTCCCTGCCGGTCGAGAGTGTGATAGTCGTCTTTGGGTTGGTTCTGTTCTCTTCGATAGTCTGGATAGCTCTCTTTTTCTCAAAGTATGTGACTTCATTATCTTCTTGTTCACATTCTCCTCCCTTTTTTGCAAGTTTATCTGCCTTTTCATTTCCGGGTACACCACAATGAGATGGTACCCACTGAAGTATGGTTCTCTTTTTGGCAGCTACCTTGTTTAGTTCATTTCTCAGATGCGGGAGTTTACCACCCTTGAGAGCTTGCAGGACAGACAGTGCATCTGTGAGGATGACTACCTGGTGGCAGTCAGAGTTGGTGTTATAAATCATATTTGCAGCTTGCTTTAGAGCTTGAACCTCAGCTGTATAGTTGGAACAGAATTTACCAGTGGGAATGTGCCTAGTCTCATAGTGGTTGTCAGGATATGAGATAAGATACCGGCACCTCCATTCCTAACAGCATTAGTTGCTGATCCATCTGTATAGGCATGTATCCATGATTGATCGGGATAGCTTTCTTGGATCATACTCAATGTAGCAGTTCGTTTTTGCAGATCATTATACTCACACCCACTTGTGAGACCACTGACTGATGTATTAATTTGGAGGGCACTGCTGGCCTGCTCCCATGGTACAGGGTATAGGGTGGGATTCAGTGGTGTTGTCTTCATGGATAGGTCTTCTTGATGCTGTCTTATAAGTCTTTTCCCCTGATGCACAAAGCTGCTACGCTTTAGACGTCCCAATGCCAGATCATCTAGTCTTGCCTTCATTGGGTGCATTGGCATACTGTTGTACTTTTCCATCTGGATCATGGTTTTTGTGTCTCTTCTATGGGACAATGTCTGTAATCCAGCAACCTTCTGCATCTCTGTTATTGGTGTAGTTTTCATGGCTCCTGTAATGAGCCTGAGAGATTGATTTTGCACCTTGTCCAAAGACTGCAGATGTGAGTTAGCAGCTGATGACCATGCTGCTGAGCTAAACTCTAAGTGTGGTCTTATTACTCCATTATAAATCTTCTTTAGATTTCGTTCATTTGCTCGCCAGTTGGTACCTGCTAATTT